>OZ010593.1:1769292-2004292 GCA_963932145.1 Acanthosepion lycidas | reverse complement strand
ACTGAGAGATCTGTTAATAACAATCAATGAGGTAAAATTATCAAAAAGTAAAGGGACATATTGATTTTGAAGCCAGCAGTCCAAGTAAATAGAATTTAAAAAGATAATTTTGATATCATCAATTAATTTTTTTATGATAATCTAATAAAGATTTATAAGATTTCTTCACTGGTCTCATATTATAAACATGCATCTTTAAAATATCAATTAGTTATTTAGACAGCATAGGAAACAAATATTGAAAACTCATACTGATAATTTTTTTTTTATGATGGAATTGAAAAACTAATTTCAAAATCTTTCAGAAGGTACTTTTCAACTATAAATAACCAATAATACTATGTCGTACCCCATTTAACTAGACAGTCAATCTCATTGAACTCATTGAAATCTTTCTATACTCACTACCAATACATGTTGCTTGCTTAATGTAAACTTAACTTTAGTAATAAAAATAGGCAACAACAAAGAAGAGGAAAGAAAATCTAGTAATGACTATCAATGTTTCATCTACAAAATAATTGGGACAAATAATGACCTTTGTATTTCCTATTACAAAGATTTTCTAATATTGATGACAAGAATAAAGATAAACTTATAATTTTGTTAATAGTTTACTCAATTTTAATATTGTTGCTTTTGATCACAACACTCTGGGTCAATTTGTTATTTCTCAGACAAACTGTTCTTTAGCTCCACCAGTTCAGACTTTTGCAGCTAGGACTCGCTATGCTATGTCTACAGAGTTGAAGCAGCCACATTTCATCCATATTCAAACTGTAAGAAGCAAGTTCCACTCAGATGACTTTCTCCTCAAAAACCAATGCATGGCAGAACAGAATCCCCAAAATACAATCATAACCTCAAGGTTAGGGTTAATCATTACCTATTCTGATAATCACTTATTTCTACATTCATATCACGCACCTCTTTGAGTGGCTCTCTAGTCTTATATTGGATGAATATTTATATATATATAATAAAAAAAAAAAAAAAAAAAAAAAAAAAAAAAATAAAAAAAACCTACTTCAACCACAAGAGAAACAAGCGCGAAATTTGTACTTGAATTCCACACAATGCGTGCCTGACTTTCATGGATGTTACCTTAACCATTCCATCCACAGAAATTTCAATGATTAATCAGAATACAATCTGCAATTATTCTACCATTCTCTAATTCTCTACACCATCTTTGTTTTTCTGTTTACTAACAGAATTACTTTGAATTTTTTTAAATAAACCCTTTTTACTATTATTTTATTGTGAGTTTTACTCACATGTTTTTATTATTGTTACTTTTTATCACATGCACTAAATCAATACACACTTAATCTACAAGATTACATGTATGAATTCAAGTGTAGTACTAGATTGGTAACTAAGTTTAATCACGTTACTGCTGAAATAGCTAAATACAATCATAAGTTCTATTTTAATAGTTTCTTTTCTCAAACTTCTCACCTGTGGAACTCTTCCGGGTTCTTGCTTCCCTGTTACTAATGATCTTCAAAAATTTAAGTGCAACATCAATCACCTCTTCTGTCTTTCTGAATCCTGTTCTTTTATTGTCCTTTCTCCTCACTAATGTCTTTTTCATTTTCTTTCAAACTCAGTCTCTCCTTGCATTTTAATGACATTATTGCTTTGCATGGGGTGAAATGATTTAGAAAAAAAAAAAAAAAAAAAAAAAAAAAAAAAAAAAAGACAGTGACTTCTTTATTTTCAATTTCACACTATTTGCTTTCATGAAAAATGTATCAACTCAGAATATTGTGATAAAAAGCAGCAACAGTAAAATGGTATAAAATTTGTGATCAAATAACTGTCATGAAAATGACTGCTAAAAGACTTCAAAACTAACCAGAGACTGAAATTGCTAAGAAGTAAGAACAAAGATGGCTTAAAGAATCAGAAAGGAAGGCATGGTAAAATGATTACAGATTTGTGTTCTGCTTAGTCACCAAAGCTTCTTTAGTTGAACTGATTATGGCAATGTCTATGAAAGCTGGGCTGTCAAGGTCTGGGATGCAAGTTCAAGTTTCATCAGAAAATACTTTTATTGAGCCAGAATGTTGCAATAAAAAGCAATAACAATATACATAAAAATAGATAGTACCCATGAGGGCTATACTAATTGGTGGATTATTAGTAATTTGTCATATCAACATTTGCTGAATAATTGGTCATCAGACATTTTTCTCTTTTTTTTAACTACTTAATTGGTTTTTATACTCAGCCACCCTTGTTTATTAATCATAGAAATTTTATCACTGATTAAAGAATCATCAATTATCTTAGACCTAGAATCAATTTAAACAATATTCTCAATTTTAATTTTTCTTTTACCAATCTTTATTGAGAGTAATTAAATTACTGATTAATCATACCACTAAGCTACCTATAAAAAACAGACTTACAGCTACATCATGTTGAAAACCAGTTCTCCTACAATCAGTGAAGTTAAGCAATGTCAAGTCTAGCTAGTAGCTAGATGGGTGAGAACTTGGGAATACCAGATGGCATAAGCTTGGATATGCTAGGATCAGTGTAATATATGTGTACTTTAACTTAATATTTGCAAGATAATTTTACCATGCCACTCAAGTTGAAGAACCTTGGTATAATGGTTATCTCCAGATCAGATAGTCAAGATATACTTGCTATTTATTATGTATGGTAAATTTATTACAGTAAAAAGTTGCAGAAAAAAAAATATGCAAATACACATATTATACAGGTCAGGCTGGCTCAAGTTCAGAATCTCAAAGAACCAGATTTTCCCCAAACATGTTTAGTCAAAGGCTGTACATTCCTACACTCATGGACCTGCACTAGAATGCTTAGAAGATATATATAAGTCTATATAGTGAATAATTGAAATGACAAAATGAAAGAAGAATCCTACATTATACAGGGGCTGCAAAAGTAGGCATACAGTAGATATTATACCAGTAATAATCAATACATTCTGCACATGTTTTGTTTTTCATTACTGTATACCTATTTTTGCATCTCCTGTATGTTTCATTCTCTGAAAAGACTTTCAGATACCCACTATTATTAATCTGATATATAGATTTGTATATCATATCTACTACAAATCTGCACATCATACTACTACTACTAATAATAAAAATATTTATTAAATATCTAGTGCTGAAGAATATTGACATGAAACTCTTGAGTCAGCTAACCAGATAAACCACTTGAACCTTTCTTGATTTTATTAAATATCAGGCTAATAGACTAATCAAGTGATAAAAGGGAAATGCACAAAAAAACTAACTTCCTACTGCAGATAAAACACATCACTAGAAGTTTTTTTTTAATATTATCATTCAATTACTCACTAGAAATCTTGTCAAATAAAAACCCCAAATAAACCATTTTTTTTTTTTTTTTTTTATTTCCTCATTTTTTTCCTTAGCTGTCCACAAAACAGGGTTAGACTAACTTTATATAGACAGATATTTTATTCTGAAACCTCTTATTCAAGACTTAGTAAATAGAATGTAATTCTTTCCTGCCTTAGTGAATGTAATGGAGAAACTCTAAATGCTCTACTATACAAAAAGAAAGAAAGAGTAAAAAAAAAATTGGTAAAAAACAAGTTGATTGTCAGCTTTCTGATTTTCTCTTAAGATTTATTACTAGCTTTTAAACAAATTTCCAAGCCTGTTTTCTACGGTAGTTGTTCTAAGCTTTTGCAGCCCAATTGGTGAAGCAGCTACTCTGAACAGACTTCTCATGGATAAAGGATGCAAAGCTTGAATCTCACCAGATGCTTATTCTTGATTCCAAGCCTCACTGCTTACTCATGATATGACCATCTGAGAGTTGCAATTAAAAGTAACAGAAATTAAGATGAAAGATATATTAGTCATATGCCTATATTCTTATTCAGCTTATTTGTTTGTTTGTATGTATAACCATTAAGCTTTTCTACCTAGGATCAGAGTGTAGTATCTGCCCTACCCCCAAACCTTCCAAGTTGGAATCAATTACATTTTCTGATTGAGAACCTACTTAAAAATATTGGGCAAAAAGGAATTGGGAAAAAAATGCAGGAAAAGATACAAAAAAAAAAAATCTAGAGAAAAAAAAATTGAAAAACAAAAAAAAACATGGGTAAAAACACAGCATATATTTAAGAGATAGTGAAGAAAGGGATGGGATAGAGACAAAATAAAGTCATAGTGAGGTTTTCTAGCTGGATATCAAAAGAGAATGAAGAAAATATAGAAAAGTGAAAAAATACAATCATTAAAAAAAACTGTCTATGGTGAAATAGAGCAAAAGAGAGGATTCAGCAGAAAATATTTGTGCATCATTTATGAAACTAAATCCAGGGTTTTTTTTTTATATAAATATCTAGATAAAAACAGACAATGAAAAGAATAAGATACAAAGCCTGAGATAATGAATAATCCTCATTATAGAATTTCCTAGAAATATAGACAGATTTTCCTAGATTTATCTAGTTATTAATAATTTAGACAAGATATATATATATATATATATATATATTGGTAAGTCTTATCTCTAAATCTATATATCTCATGACATGATTGTAATCAAATGATTTGGAATCAGCTCAACAAATAAGAACATTTTAAAAGGGAGTCAGAATCAAAACAATTAATGGAGAAGAATGAAAATAACAGCTTAAAAATTCTTAAATTTGTGCTAATTGCAGCTACTACTTTTTCACTTTTTTGAATTTCCAGGTTTTGGATATACCTTTTTTTTTTTTCTTTTTTTTTTTTTTTTTTAAATGAAAAATCTGACAATCCTATAAAGTTTGAGAATATAAAAAAAAATACAAATAAAAAAAATAGAATTTTAACAAGAGTAGAAAATAACTTTGGAAATTACCTTAAGAAACTAATTTTCTTCCAGACACCCACTGATACTTTTTTTTATCCTTATAACACATTTGCAAAGAGAATTTGTTATATGAGACAGTACAGATGATTCAATTTTCCATGATACATTTGCAGAGTTTGCTTTTATCAATTTTATGCCCACATACACATCATATACATACACATCATATACATACATATATGCATCCACACACATTTTACCAAAAGTGTTCTTTTAAAAATTATATGAAGCCATTAGAAAAAGAAAAGTTCCATTTAAACTGTACTGATTTCACCAGCTTATCTAAAGATCACTTGTCAGAACATCTCTCAGCTGATCCATTATCCAAGATAAATCGTTGTCTTTTGATTTTTACAAAAAGAATGCCAACATTATTTTCAACAGAACCATTTTCCCCCCTTTTTACTGCTTCAGAAAAGAAAAGACACTTGTTCCAAGATTCTGACTCTTTAATTGTTAACATTTTTATCACTAGACCATTCATTTAAATCTTTCCTGTTAATTCTTTTGGATTTCCTAGATTACATTTTCTCTTCCCCTAATGTGATTCTAAAGTTAAACTGCATTATTTGCGTCGAGTTATATGCTGTTAAATTAATTGTTCATTTGTATAAAGAAAACTTTTTTTAAATAAATTTAATCTAAATCAATAAGTAGACAAATTTATTTTCTTGTAGTGTACTTTTCAACTTAGTTTTAGTTTTTTTTTTAAATTTAGAGAAAAGCGTGTTATGTTCATAAATAATAGGATTATATTCGCAGGGTTATTTTATTTATTTGTTTAAAATCATACAGAATTATTTTATAACTTTTAACTGCATTAAGAAAAATTCTTTTTGCCGCTGCAAAGATGTTCAATAATTTACTTTTTTTTGGGGGGGGAGGTATCTTAAAATAATTTCCGACAATAAATAAAAACTTTAGTAGATGTTGACAAATACACTTTAAGCTTTCGCGGTTTTAATTCGTCTCCTCATCATATTGTTTTGACAGCAGTATTTCAAACAAGCAGAAAAATAAATGATGCACAGAAGATTTTTAATATTTGGGAAAGTGAAACAGAAAATGTTGCTTTTTTCTTTTTTTTAGCGACATAAAAAAATTGTCTTGTGACTTTGTTTTTTAGTTGTTTTTTTTTTTTTAATCGCAATTTTTAGTATTTGTTTTTATAGACAAAAAGAAAAATTTTATCAAAAAAAAATAAATAAATAAAAATAAAAACTATTTTTATATTATTTAAATTTTATTACTTTTTTTGCTTCCCAACACAAATAGACAGTCAAATTTGCGGTAAAGAAATTAATTTTTTTTTTTTTTTAAAACATATACATTTTTTCTTTGATAATTTTTTTTAAATATCAGTAGAAATTTTAGGTTTGCATCTTCTTACTAAATGAACTAGGTTTTGGGTTTTTTTTTAAACAGTTTTCCGATTTTAAAAAAAAATGGGCTTTCTTTTTCGACTTTTAAAGAAGTGCTGCCAAAAAATGTCTAAGAGATGCATAGTGCTGTTAACTTTAATTTTTTTGTGTTATGCTTAGAGAAAAACAATAGTTAATATGACTAAAATTAAAACATCTACTTATTTTTGCAATTGTTTCAGTTTGATAAATCATCACAATGGTACTAACAACAACTTACAAGGGTACCATACCACTCTAGTTTAACATACCATTTTTCAATGATGCAAGAATAAAAAAAAAAATCACAAAAAATGTCATCTTATCGGCAAATTATTGATGTCGATTAAGAAGATTAATTTAAAAAAAAAAACAAGCATAATAAAAAACAAGCATAATAAAAATAACATAGAATTGTGATTAGCACTCTTCTTGCTTCACTCATTTTTCCGTGGTGATATCATCTGGCCCATTTTTTCTACGATGATGGCTGGTTTCTTAAATTCTTTGGTTTTCTAAGCCCGAATCACTTGTTAACTTGTAGAAATGAAAAGATTGTTTAAGCTCTCTACTACATTTAAAACTTTTTATTATTATTTTTTGCGATATATTTGAAAAACAAATTACTTTCTTCAGCGAAATTTAAACGAGAAAAAAAATGTTTTTTTTTTCTTTCTTTCCTTCTTTTTAAAGCAAAAGACAAGGATTTGCTTACAAATCCTAGAAATTCTTAGACACCAATGACATTTTCTTCTTAGAACTAAAAACATAAATAAACTGAAATTCTCGAAGTAAATTTTAGAGCTGATATTTGACAACATTTTTTTTTATTATAAAATTTTTATATTCAACAATAACATCAAAACTAAAAAAAAGAAAAACAATGTTTAATTACTTGATATACTAAAAAAATTAGATAGTGAAAGTAAAAAGAGAAAATAAAAATATATATAAATAATTTGAAGAAGTAAATGTCTTTTTTTTCAGGAATTAAAAGAACCCAAGCTACTTTCTCTTTCTTTTGCAATATATTTTCATTCGTCTTCTCTAAAATTTGCATATACTTTTTTCTTGATATCGGACTTTATTTTAAATTTAAAAAGGAATAAAATAAATACCCCTGCCCCCAAAAGCGTCGTTAGTGTATAAAGAACTAAATTAAGTTGATGTCATTATAAAAATAAAGTGTTAATAGTACTTTTGTTTGTTTGTCACAGGTGTTCATAGTGGTTAAAGATGTCAGAGAGTCTGCGAAGGAATTTTAGTAGCAGTTCTTCATTGTGGTCGGATGACATCTGCACCATGACTGACGACTCAATAGACACACATACACCAATATTATTATTATTATGCCATAACTAAATATTAGCTTTCCACATTTGTCTTCTTCTACGGATGGCTGATGAGAAATTATTGTGTAAGATTTTAAAAAATGAAGCTAAACGGGCAAAATTTGATGTTGGAAAAAATAGTCTTGGTAATAAACGTTCGGCGGTAACTGTCGTTGTTAAATGCTAAATAAAAAGTCCGTTTAAATTAAAATTAAAAAGAAATAAAAGCTGTATAAAAGGTCGTCATAATAATGTCTACAAGTAGCACAGCTGATAATTATAAAATCCCATTGAATTTTCCGTTCCACGGTTTTTAACGTGTCTTCTTTTTTTTTTTTTTTTCTTTATTTCCCAATCTCAAGTTATATCGCGAAACATTTTAAATAACCACTGTGTCCACAGCAGCAACACTTGTAAGAAATAGAAAATAAAAACTTCGGAAACCAACAAATCTATGAATAAAAAACAAACACTGTCTTTTTAATGTACAATATTTACATATCAGTGCTGTAATCAAATGTGCATAGCATTCGAATGGCTAGGGAAAGAGATTTTATTTGCAACAACCAACACCAACACCATCACCACCAAAATAAAATAACCATGTGACCCCCTGATACAAGACAATAACAAAGCCGCATTACATGTAAAACTTCTGCAACCGTCCCAACAATGACCAGGCAACAATGTCAAAGAAGTTTTAAAAGAATAAACTGCCATTACCTGTAAAATGCCAACCGTACATCAGATCAGAGAGAAAAGTAAACATCCAGTAGTTACAAGGTCCAGAGAGAGAAAAAGCCGCCGCCGTCGTCGTCGTAGCCGTCACCGCCTTGGCTTTTATTGTCGTCGTCGTCGTCGCGCGTTTCAGTTATTTCGTACCTCCACCTACAAAAAGCCATCAACTCTGACCTCCGACTAAGTGTTTTTACGGGAATCTAAGCTCAATAAAAATGAAACAGATTTTCATTCAATTTTAATACGTTTCCTTTGTATGACGTTAACAGGGATTTTCAGTTTTTATTCGCTTTTTTTTTGTATGGCCTTACTGGTGGAAATTATTGCTTTTTTTAATAATGTCTTTTTTTAAGTTTTACATTTTTTTGTGATTTATTCGTGAAAGAAACAGAAAAAAGAAAATAACAAAAATAATTCTATTGAAAATAAACAAAAAATATCTTTTTTTTTTATAAGAGAAATTTTCACAATTATTAATTAATTTTCATAACAAAAAAAAACAATAATTTAGAAAAGAAAACTTTTATGATCCAATTCATAAACAAACTAAAGAAAGTAATTAAGTTTAAATGTTTTCATCAAACAGCCCTTCACTCTTTTTATTTCAAACTCATTTTTTAAAAACATTTTTCTTTTCGAGTCACTGAAAGAAAAAAGAAAAAAATCCGGCTTAGTTTTATACAGCAGACAGATTTTTGGATGCACCGGTTTCAATGAAAACGCAAGCTGTCTTAGTTGGATGTCTATACACGGAAGTGAACAACTACCAACTTCCGATATGGAAATCCTGTTATAAACGAGATTTCTTTACTATTAAAATTCCATTTTGTACTTCACCCATTTTTCCTATGTTACTTTCAATGTCAGCATATAATTTCCGGTCTTGATATTACCGATAAGCAATAGCTATAATAACGATTTTTTTTTAAGTGAAGAATAAAAATTATTATTTCTTTGAAACAAAAAGTACATAACATTTTTTGCGTACGTGTATCTTGAATTTTTAATGTTTGCGTTAAAAAAAAATGCCATAATTTTCTTTTCTCTCGGAGTCGGACTGACAGATCTGATTTCACCTTTTTTTTTACCCACCCCCGCCTTTTTTTTTTTTTTTTTGGATATGCTTCTTGCTTGCAGCTTAAATTGCTTAATGAATGACCGAAAACTCCAATTCCCTGGACAAATGCTAAAGACAGTCCCTTACAAATTATCTTTACAACTGAATTATCTAAAAAAAATATAAAAAGTTAAATCAATTAAGATCAAAAGAAAAAAAACGATCATGAGAACAAGTTACCAGTTTATTATTGAATTCAGCCTGAACAACGGCTTGTAAGTCATGCTCATTTAATTTTCATATTAGCTTTTGGCTTTGCAAATAATATGCTTTAAAAAACTTAATAGCAGGAGTTTAAAATACCTTTTCTTTTCAAGCTATGAAAACTAGCTTTAAAATTGATCACACAAAAAATGAATTTTCATAAAACAACCATGGAAAATCAATGACTAAGGCTAAGCTAAGTTACTATCTATATAGTTAAGAAACGAACAAATTCTAAGCACTCTTTTCTTCAAACTTTGTTTCATATTGTCAACACTTTATTTTATTTTATTTTATACTTTTATTAATTCTTTTGATGAAAAAACAAAAATGCATGGAGTAGGAGAAAAATAATTTAACTGGTTTTATTGTAAATTTTCTCTTGATAGAATTTGAAAAAACATGTTTTAAAATTCTTTTTATTGCTATATCATAGTAACTTAGTTACTACAGTGTAACTCGGATATAAGAAACCCTGATATAAGAGAAATTTTCTCTGATCCCAAATTAGAGCTATACTTAACTTACCTAAACAAAATAGACCAAACCCGGATATAAGAGACTTCTTCTCCGGTCCCAACAACTCTCTTATATCCGGGTTACACTGTAAATAGCAATAAAAAGAATTTTTAGCAATCTCATGCAGGTCCCTAAAATATTGTACCCAATATGTATAAATTAATCTCAAAACCAAAAATTAATACAAAAGCCTAAACCTAAAAGTATAAATTGTTTTGCTGAGAATGAATTGGGATTCCAACTAAATGTATTTACCTTGGTCATTATTTTTTTTAAGAAATAATACAGAAAGATTTCTCAGAGACCTAATTCTTTGTTTTTAAATACCAACAGAAGTATAGATATTTATCAACTTCAGCACAAGGACTTGTTATACTCCACTTCAATTAGATCTCTTTCCAATTCACATGACATGTTGGCCTGACGTGAAAATTAAGAAAGCAAAACACAAGATAAAAAAAATTGTTTTCTGTACAGGGTCTTCGAGCAACACATCCAGTCCACAAAACAAATCTCCACAATAAAATACAATAGCCAATCACGAACTTTTCCACCAGAAAAAAAGAATCCCTGGGAACCACCAGCTTTGCTTAAAAGAAAGCCCCTCATAACAACTGACACAATTGTGGGCCAAAACATGCAGGTGTACTTTTACTGTTACTGACATGATTCCTTCCCTCTTCACAACCATGACCTTGCCCAGGCTTCACTATTCTCACCCAACTCTTCACACACAGAATGCGACCAATCGGTCAGCTTCAACACTGCTGGGCTCTTTATGCCACCACCAATGTCTTCACTATCCAGCTTCAGGCCTTACTTGCCATTATGTTGATATCACATTCGACCATTATCCAACAGAGAGATTCCGTTCAATCAACCTTCACTATCCACTCCAGGCCTCCCTCATTGTTATCACCATAAACCTGTTTTGTTGATCTCCAATTCAAATAGAATCCAACAGGGACCTTCTGCTTGATCAACATTCAGTATTCACTCCAGGCCTCCCTTGCAGCCACCACCATAACACCTCAGCAGTCTCCCTGCCAATACACATCTTATCATGGATGAAACCTGCCACCAATCAACCCATTTTACCAGACTGTTCAGCTCCAATATTTTGGCATCACATGACCAGCCCATCAAATACCTTCAACCCGAAAGAAAGGTGGCCATCAACCTTACCAACAGCCTTGATCAACCAACCCAAGAAATCAGTCAACTCCTGGCCCTGTTAATGATACTTTTACACATAATCACTTTCCTTACAAATGGCAACTAAGGAACCACATATGAATAATATTGTGCCACTTTTTACATAACCATGTATATATTCTGAATTTTTAACAAATACACGTTATTAAAATTTGAATCCTTGTTTGTTCCTTATCTTTGCAACCAAATGCTCATTATAGCAGACTGATTTATGTAGCACTCAGATAATCAAACTCATTGGTAATAGAAAGTAAGACATGAATCATGTTACTATCAATCTACAGTAAGCAATTTAACCATCAGAAATTTATATATATATATATATATATTTTATATTTAAATTATTTGTTCTGGATTTACATTCAGCTCTCTGGATTATATCCTCCTTAGGTTTACCCATACGGATTACCTAGTTTTTCATAAACTATATATATATATATATATATACACACACACACACACATATATATGCCATATCCAAGGCCGGATTTAGGACTTAAGAGGCCCCTGGGCAAATAGAATTTAGGAATCCCTTCAATACATATTTAAATGACCCACTCAAAATAGAGGAGCCCAAACACTCTAAATTGTTTCAAGTTAGTTCAAAGGAGACCCATTAAATCTGAAAATAAAAAAAATCTCCTCTCTTCTTATATCTTTTTTACTTTTATCAGGGGCCCAAATCTAGAAGACTTTTGGGGCCCCTCTATTCTTAGGGCTGCTGGGCTCTATTCTTTGGGGCCCCTCTATTCTTAAGGTTCCTGGTCTCTATTGTTTGGGGCCCCTCTATTCTTGGGACTCCTGGGCTCTATTCTTTGGTGCCCCTCTATTCATGGGACTCCTGGGCTCTATTCTTTGGGGGCCCTCTATTCTTGGGACTGCTGGGCTCTATTCTTTAGTGCCCCTCTATTCATGGGACTCCTGGGCTCTATTCTTTGGGGCCCCTCTATTCTTGGGACTCCTGGGCTCTATTCTTTGGGGCCCCTCTATTCTTGGGACTCTTGAAGTCCCTCTATTCTTGGGACTCCTGGGCTCTATTCTTTGGTGCCCCTCTATTCTTGGGACTCCTGGGCTCTATTCTTTGGGTCCCCTCTATTCTTGGGACTCTTGAGGTCCCTCTATTCTTGGGACTCCTGGTCTCTATTCTTTGGGGCCCCTCTATTCTTGGGACTCCTGGATTCTATTCTTTGGGGCCACTTTATTCTTGGGACTCCTGGGCTCTATTCTTTGGGGCCTCTCTATTCTTGTGTGTTCATATGTAAATCTTCATTCTTCATATGGAAATCTGGTACTGGTCATATCCATTCAGGGCATAAGTGATCATGACTTTTCAGAGATTCTTTTTCTTTTGTTATCTCTGAATTGCTATGCATTCTTGAGAAAGTGGAATGGTTTCCTGTTGCCTTTTCCATGGTTTGTAATTCAAAAATTTTTCTTTATTGTAGACTGACTGTCATCCAATGCTAGAGAGCAATTACACAGCAATTTAACCTGTAGCTAGGTGAGGAAGTGATCAATTCATACTCTTCCTAAGGACCTTTGTGTGAAAGTGAACATAACAGACTAAGCTGTAATTTTAACTTAGCTTGCCGATTCCACTTTCAGTGTGAATATCTGTTAGCTAGCCACTAGGAGCTGCTCATGACTATTATTTTCAATTGCATAACTGTCAACTGTACATTATATATATATATATATATATATATATATATATATATATATATATATATATATATATATATATATACAAATATAGATAACTAGACTCGTTTTGAAAAACCCTCGAATTTTTGATTTGTCAATCTCTAGGGAAAAAAGGTTTTAAAAAAAGAAAGAGCTACAAACATGAACTTCTGCCAAAAAAAATCGCACAGATGCAAGTGCTAGGTGTATATATATATATATATATATATATATATATATATATATATTGTTACTTACTGTTTTTATGTACACAATATTTTAAAAGTATTCAGTTGTTTCTTTTAAAAATAAACATTATTATGACAAGTAAATGCTAAAGTACACAATTGCCATGTCATATCTCATCACAAGTTTTGTATCCTGTTGAGGGCATAAGGGTATAACATGTACTGCAGCCAAGCGGTGTGTCTAGGGCAAGATAGCCTGACTGAGACCATCCCTCTTCAGGCTAGTTTTGAATTCAGTTTTCTTTTTTCTAGAATGGTTGCCAACTCAAAACAAGAACACCAAATCTGCCAATGCTATTTAACCTATAGATAAAAAAAGCTATGATTCAGGCCTTTTCCAAGGATATTAGCACAAAATAAACAAAATAAAATCAAGCAGGAATTGAACTCTGCATGCCAAATTTGCTTTCTACAACAATAACCATGAAACTATCCACACTTTGATGCACAAAATTAAGTAGTGAACAAATTTTATATGAAATTATACAAAATTCTGATTTGAAAATCAGAAAACATTTTCTAATGTTTCAAACAATATCTGTACAAAAATAGATATTAAAATCAATTCATAATTATTTCTTTCAAATTTTAATTTTTTCAGTATAATTATTCAAAACTGAAAAAATAAATACTTCAGATTGGCTATTTTAAATTGCCATATTTTACCCTCTAATCATTATTCACACAAATATATCTTTCTCACCATACAAGGTGCACTTTTTCTGAAAGATCTCTAAAAATCACCCTGCATCTTAGAACCAAATAGTTAAGTTTGGGTAGGCCTTGAGATAGAGCTTGTCAGTACTAATCTAAATTCGGCTAAATTCCCCTGTCTAACACACTAGTTCCCTGATGATTCTAGAATGAAATATATATGATTACAAATGATTAAATTAGGATTACAAATGAAATCAATATTAAAATATAAAAACAGTACTAGACACACACCTAAACACCCACATTTAACACACTAGTTGACTAAGCCCCCAAAATGAAATATATATGATTATAAATTATTAAATTAGGATTACAAATGAAATCAATATTAAAATATAAAAACAGTACTAGACACACACCTAAACACCCACATTTAACACACTAGTTGACTAAGCCCCCAAAATGAAATATATATGATTATAAATTATTAAATTAGGATTACAAATGAAATCAATATTAAAATATAAAAACAGTACTAGACACACACCTAAACACCCACATTTAACACACTAGTTGACTAAGCCCCCAAAATGAAATATATATGATTATAAATTATTAAATTAGGATTACAAATGAAATCAATATTAAAATATAAAAACAGTACTAGACACACACCTAAACACCCACATTTAACACACTAGTTGACTAAGCCCCCAAAATGAAATATATATGATTATAAATTATTAAATTAGGATTCACTCAGTTATGTGCCATGCATGGATACACACTTACGTGATCATGTGTCTTTCAATACATGACTGATGTGGCAAATTTTTTTCCCACAGTAGGTTGCCATTTCTTTCTGTGGTAGACCAGTTGCCATCCAAGGCTATAGAACCTGGTCTGTCCTGCTATTTACCTATAGCTGGGGGGAAAAGAAGAGGATGATTGCCTAAATGTGTATCACACATCGCACAGCACATAACTAACTAAAATTAGGATTACAAATCAAAATAATATAAAAATATATTAAAATATAAAAAGTATATATCATTACCAATGATTAAATTGTAATTACAAATAATATTAAAATATATATTAAAACATTTATATTATTTACATTGTTTGGACTCTGGTCCTCATCTTTATTGTCATATTCATGGCATTTCAACCATTATACGCTTCAGGTAACATACATTGGAATTTCGAACCGAACCTTTTATTTCATCCAATGGCATAGATTGTTCGAGTTCCATGTGCCATGCCTTTTTGGTATATCTCAATTTCAGTTATTTTCCCTTTAGTAACTCAACTCTCTAAGTAGATAAAAGTGTTGGTTGAAGTAATCCAAAAGTGACTTGACCCAAAGAGTTGTGAGTTCAATATCTGGCCACAATTTGTGTCAGTTCTTGACTGGCCAAATTATTTATTTTCTCGTGTTCCTTTCTTTTTCATTTCTTTTTTATGATAGAAGTGATTTATCTATGATTTTTGGTATATCCAGATTCTTAAAATGTTACACTATTCTTGGCAGATCTTCTGTTATCACAATGTGGGATATTTAATCAAAGATGATAGAAAGAAAAAGAAAAAGAATCTAGATGAAATTCACAAGATTGCATGAAAAAAAATTCTTTCTAAATTTAAAACTCCCAGTGTGTCTCATTCATGTACATGTGTAATCGCAACAACGTAAACAAACCCAATTCAATGAAGTTGTAATGAATGAAACACTTCACAAAAACATTTTTTCCAATTTCTCATACAACTTTTCTTTAATATATATATATATATATATATATATATACACACACACACACACATACAATAAGCAGTCAATTGCTGATATCCCCTGAAAACAAAACTCTGAAGGTAAAATCAATCAGCTAGTTGACAAACCTTTTATTTGTATTACATATATATATATATATATATATACACACACACACACACACACCAGGGTGTGATGGATACATTGTTGTCAAAGTTATGCAAAAATGAAAATAACATTTAACAGATAAAAATATCTTGGAATACTAAAGAATAAATTTATTCAATAAAATCACCATTAGCTTCAACCATGTCCTCCAGAGATCTTCAGAATCTCCTACAACACTTCTGGATGATCTCCTTGTTTAAGTTGGGGAATGCTGCCATAATCCTTGCCTTCAGTTCAGCTTTAAGGCTTTTGCAAAGAGTTTTGTTGTTCTCTGGCTCAACAGCACCCCACACATAATAATTTAGGAGGTTACAGTCTGGGGAGTTAGGTGGCCAGATGTAGAGGTTGATGTGGTCACAGAAATTGTCTGACAGCCATGATTGGGTTCTCCTGCTTGTGTGGCATGGTGCAGAGTCCTGTTTCCAGACATAGGGCTTTTCCAGCAGCTAACCCCTTGATCCAGGGCAGCACTACCCCTTGAGACACTTGATATAGGCCTCTGTGTTCAGTCTCAGGCCCTGTGGGAAAATGAATGGAGGCATAATGTTGCCATCACTGGTGATCATTCCAAACATCTTTGTAATCATTATTAGACTTATCCAGCTCTTTCCATATCCTCTGCACTGTCCCCTCACATTGACACCCAAAGACTCTGAAATGTTTGCATCGGAGCTTCTAGCGTGAATGTGAAGCAATACAACATGCCATTTCCAAATTTCTGGTGGAGTTAATTGCATCATGGTGCACTTTTTCTTACAGATTGAATTGACCCTAACATACTCTTCAGTGGACAAAATCAAAAACAAACAACACACATGTGCAAAATTAAAAATATATAATGGTGACAATTTACCCATCATGCTCTGTTTATATATATATATATATATATATATATATATATATATGTGTGTGTGTGTGTGTGTGTGTGTGTGTGTGTGTAAAAATATATAGAAAATAGGAAAGAACTTGTTAGGTAAATAATCCAAAGTTCTTTAGTATTTTTGTTATTATTTTTAAAAAATAGTGCTCGATACAAAAGTAGAGCATAAATATAATTATTTATTTAAAAATATGATTCCAATGCTACATAAGAGTTCTCATGTTTCAAAACAAGAGCCAAAAACTTCAATATAATTATTTGAATTAAATTGAATTAAAGTACTAAGCTCTGTTCCATCTTCAAGTGAAATTTTTTTTTTTTTTGGGAATAAATTATTCCTGAAATTTACGCATTTTATAAGCATATTCATAATTGAAATTAAAATTACTATGGTAACGGCTAGAGCAATCGTTTAAAGAAAAGGGGCGTAAGGCTTAATAATTTGTATCAATATCTCAGTTACAGTCACAGAACATCAAGTCAGGGTAAGGTTGGGGTGTCTAAATTTAAAGCGGAAGATGACATATATATATATACTCCATCAATAAAACCATTATTAGTCTGAAAATTTCCTTCTGGGGATAAAATACGTTTTTATCTTGTCATTCAATTACCCACTAATAGTCTGATATATGAATTTTTATATCATATCTTCTATATTTATAAATATATAATCTTCATGGAAAAAATGTATCTATAATTTTCAAGAATTTCATCCAAGACAATAATCCTGGTGAAAAACAAGAAAAAAAATGTCCATTTCTTGAGCTTTACCCTTTTTCTCTGTACTACTCTATTATTTTAACTATTTTACAATTCCTTGGTTAAGGAAAATGCCATTGAAATTTGCCTATGACTAAACACTTTTTATAGTAAGAATATTCTAATTGTAACAAAAGCTTATCTTGAAGCTTATGGCATTTTCATGGCAAGTGTTCCAACGAGTTCTCCACTTTGGTATCTCAATCGCATGAATTTAAGCATACTACTGGATAGGCAGTTAGGTTTCATCATTTTACTGTTAGAATTGCTAAATATAAATGTAAATTCTATTCTAATAATTTCTTTTTATGCACTTCTCACCTATGGAACTCTCTTCTGGTTTCTTGCTTCCCAGTCACCTATGATCTTCCAAACTTTAAATGCAGTGTCTTTCTGAATTCTGTTCTTTTATTGTCCTTTCTCCTCACTAAAGTTTTTTTCATTTTCTTTCACTCTTAGTAGCCTCTGAGTGGCATTATTGCCTTGCTCAGGGTGAAATGATTAAAAAAAATACACAAAATTCTACCAGATCAATAGTATTATTAATCAATCTGTTGGAAACAAGGTATTCTCTAACCATCTGTTTTAGTATAATGTAACATGACTGAAAATGCTACACACCTGGTTAGTAAGTACATTAAGGTGTGGTTCATATTTACATATTATATCTCATTATATGACATAAAAGCATCAATTCTATAAATATAATTCTATTGATGTCTTTCCTGTTCAAGTATTCTCAAATAATGAATCTACCAGACTGTTTCTTCATTTTCAAGGTGAAGGATCTAAAAAAAAAAGAAAAACGGTCCGTTATCCATATGTCTTCATGTCTTTTCATTAAGATAGGCATTAAAGGATCAGGTTACAAACATGTTATTTATTTTCTAAAGATCATCTTCTTTGACTTCTCTAAGATAAGCAGATGAGAAAAAGCTTTGTTAATGCTATTTTAGCATTTTCATGGGCAAGTGCTGTATCATGGTATAAATCTGTTAGGTTCTCAGGAGTAAAAAACACTCTTGGTGAGCAAGCTAGATTAGTAACAGTGTAAGATAAAATAGCAGTGTAACCGTGGGGGTAGGTTTAAATTAATGTAATATAAGAGTTGGATGAGTCAGTGATTTTCTCTTTGGAGTGGGGATGTCAAATAAAACTCTATTACATTTGTGGAAGTTTGAGGTGGGAGTGAAACTTTGGCATTGTAAAAAATATTCAACATGTCCATATAGAAAAGGAAAAGGAAAAGAAGAAAGCACTAAAAGTATAAACCCAAGATTTTTATATTCCAAAAATTGTTGAGGTGATTTACAAAAATGTTTTTTTATTCTAGTCTCTTCTTATGCAACAGAAAATTGACTACAAACTGGAAGATATCTTAATGGCTCCTCTTGCTATTTCAACTCAGACTGTTACTCCAATCGTACAATCACAGTGAATGATTATTTGATACAAAAGTTGTTTCTTCCTATTTTTAGCCCAGTCTCTTCTTATGAAGACAATTTTCAAGCAACAGAAAATAGACTACAAACAGGAAGACTTCTTAATGTCTCCTTTTACTATTTCAATTCAGATTCGGACTGTTACTCAGAATACTACTCAGATTATCACACTGAATTACTACTTGATATGTTATCTTTTATTTATACATGTCATGCAGATATAATAGTGGCTACCCTGGTTATAATGATAAACTACATCCAATAGCAAGGCATCTGATCAGGATGTTTTGAGGAGCATGGAACCACCTCTTAATTGCTGGTGTTTCCAGGTCCACCCTGACCCGGGGTGGTAGCACCTTTTAGGGTCTGAGCTATGGGCAAATAGTTAACCCCCAAACTGGGGTCAAAACACTACGAATGTGTAAAAATAAGTTTTAATACCAGAAATACTATTTTGTAAAAAATTATTACCAGCAATACATTTTTGAAAAAAAATATTACTAGCAATAGATTTTTGAAGAAAAAAATATTACCAGCAATAGATTTTTAGAAAAATAAATATTACCAACAATAAAAATTTTGTCAGCATTAAATAACCCATTGAGGTTGATATGCCATAAAATAAAACAAACCAAACCAAACCATAATAGTGAACACAAGAATATACACAAATATTTAACAGAAAGATGTACATGCTTAAAAGCTGAAATTTTTCAGATTAATATGTGTTTTAAATGCTGTAAAATTTATCTTTCTCCTTAAATTATAAGTTAATGAAATTTTATTTTAAGTTGGGATCCACTTACTAGGTATATTGTATCTTAATATTAATTTTGTCTGAAATTGATTAATTAATAGAATATATTCTAATGTGTCTGCTATTTGTTTATTTTATCATATTGTATTTCATAGATGTAAACTGTTTATGTAACCCCAGGGGTTAAATAAATATGTCTACATCTATAAAAGCCATTTTTAGCCATTGATCTTAGAAAGTGGTTGTATACAGCTGACAGTTTAGATATTTCTGAATGGGTTTAGCATCATTAAGCAAAATACCTATCATCGGTATCTTCTCTTTGTATAAACACTGAAAAATGTTGCACATATATACAATAATCCCTGTGAACTCTAAGAAAACACACCCACATCATTACAGAGCCACTACCAGCTTGAACAACACTCTTTTGCTCAGCTAGATCCATAGTTTTATGCAATCTCCTCCACCAACAAACAAGAGCTGCAAATGTGGTTGAAAATGTGATTGACAGTTGGCTGATTGGTTGGTTGGTTGGTTTTTTGGTCTTACAACATGTCAACCCTTACTTACATTATTTACAATCAGACTAATGTTCACATCTTTGTTGTTGTTATAACAATGTTTCATTCCTTATACCCTCCAGCCTTCTTCAGGTCATTTTCAGTTTGGAATTTTGAACTAAACCCTTAAATTTGTAAATTATCCTTATTTTGCTCTTCATATCTAGGGATATCTCAGCTAGTTCTTTTTTTTTCTACTACTTGTCCTATTTCCACTGAGTCTGTGCTACCCAGCTCAGAGATTGATCTTACAATTATTATACAATGTAGAGGATATGGAAAGAGGTGGATAAGTTTAATAATGATTACAAAGATGTTTGCAATGATCACTAGTGATGGCAACATTATGCCTCCATTCATCTCAAGGAGGTAGTGCTGCCCTAGATCAAGGGGGTGGCTGCTGGAAAAATCCTATGTCTATGCCACACAAGCAGGAGAACCCAATCATGGCTGTCAGACTATTCATGAACCAACACTTTAATCTTCTAGGCTAAACATTGTGATAATAACAACAAAGAGAGGGCATTGATCCAACTTTAAATAATGTAAATAATGATAACTCATCCTAGAAATTCAGACAGAAATGTCAATTCTTGTTGAGTTATTTAATGTCAAATTTTGTACAGACAGAGCACCTCAGGAAGATCAAATACATTAGTTAGTAATTATGATCAACCAAAGCAACAAAGAAATCTGAAAGAAAATAGCAAAGAACACATACTCAGAATTAGGAAGAGATACCTCAAATTCTTTGGATATATAATGAAGAATGAGGACTTGGAAAAGTTAACCTTCACATGATATATTGAAGGCAAGAGAGATAGCAGAAGGCAGCAAGCCACCTACCTGATAAGATAGTATGAATGAATACATAGAAGAAGAACAGTTAACTAGACTTCTTAACCATTACCTCATGATGAAGTACCATGAGTGTTAGTGATCAGAACTTAAGATATTCATTATTGATATAATAAGGGTATTATATGTATAATTAACAATTTCTTAAAACTTTGAACAGAATCCATTAAATAAATTATACAAAATCCCTAACTACATCAGGCCACAAATCCAAGACTTGATCTTTTCAAGTCATATCTTTCCAACATTGACGTGTTATTTGGTTTCTAAGTTGTTTAAGATTTTGAATATGAGCAATGAAGCAAATCCTCAAAAACTAAATAAGATCCATTAACAATAATTGACTTTTGAGAAAAGAATCTCCTGCTTCAAAAACAGTTTTTTGATGTGAAAGATGAAACTCAAAGCGATATGTTGAAAGAAAATTTGCAAAATTCCAAATAAAAAAAAGAAAGACTTTATCAAAATGTTCAAATTTTTGACAAGTTAATTTTTAAAATACCAGTTCTGATTTTACAGAATAATTTTTATTGATTTCAAGTATTTTTCTGTTGCCGTTACTGATGACCTCATTTCTTCTAAAGTTTTCTTAATGTCTCAACATATTTTTTTATATTATTTCCTGCCTATGTAATATTGCATGCTTGGTTAATTTTTAATCCTATACATTTTTATTTGTTTCTTATTTACTTATTTTAAAATTATTGCATACCACTTGAAATATTATATATACTGTACATGGCACCTGTAAAAAAATGATAGGATTTGTTCACATATGAACTGAACGCTAGTTTAGAAACAGTGTAATATCAGTGCATTACTTACCATCATTCTGCCTAAGATCCATATAGTATCTGTACACTCTGCCTAAGATAAAACTGTTGCTTGTCATGCTTCTGTCTAGGATCAGTGTAATATCAGTGCATTCTGCCTCTGATCAAAGTGTTACTTACCATCATTCTGCCTAAGATCCATATAGTATCTGTACACTCTGCCTAAGATAAAACTGTTGCTTGTCATGCTTCTGTCTAGGATCAGTGTAATATCAGTGCATTCTGCCTCTGATCAAAGTGTTACTTACCATCATTCTGCCTAAGATCCATGTAGTATCTGTACACTCTGCCTAAGATAAAACTGTTGCTTGTCATGCTTCTGTCTAGGATCAGTGTAATATCAGTGCATTCTGCCTCTGATCAAAGTGTTACTTACCATCATTCTGCCTAAGATCCATATAGTATCTGTACACTCTGCCTAAGATAAAACTGTTGTTTGTCATGCTTCTGTCTAGGATCAGTGTAATATCAGTGCATTCTGCCTCTGATCAAAGTGTTACTTACCATCATTCTGCCTAAGATCCATATAGTATCTGTACACTCTGCCTAAGATAAAACTGTTGCTTGTCATGCTTCTGTCTAGGATCAGTGTAATATCAGTGCATTCTGCCTCTGATCAAAGTGTTACTTACCATCATTCTGCCTAAGATCAAACTGTTGCTTGTCATGCTTCTGTCTAGGATCAGTGTAATATCAGTGCATTCTGCCTCTGATCAAAGTGTTACTTACCATCATTCTGCCTAAGATCCATATAGTATCTGTACACTCTGCCTAAGATAAAACTGTTGTTTGTCATGCTTCTGTCTAGGATCAGTGTAATATCAGTGCATTCTGCCTCTGATCAAAGTGTTACTTACCATCATTCTGCCTAAGATCAAACTGTTGTTTGTCATGCTTCTGTCTAGGATCAGTGTAATATCAGTGCATTCTGCCTCTGATCAAAGTGTTACTTACCATCATTCTGCCTAAGATCCATATAGTATCTGTACACTCTGCCTAAGATAAAACTGTTGTTTGTCATGCTTCTGTCTAGGATCAGTGTAATATCAGTGCATTCTGCCTCTGATCAAAGTGTTACTTACCATCATTCTGCCTAAGATCCATATAGTATCTGTACACTCTGCCTAAGATAAAACTGTTGTTTGTCATGCTTCTGTCTAGGATCAGTGTAATATCAGTGCATTCTGCCTCTGATCAAAGTGTTACTTACCATCATTCTGCCTAAGATCCATATATTATCTGTACACTCTGCCTAACATAAAACTGTTGTTTGTCATGCTTCTGTCTAGGATCAGTGTAATATCAGTGCATTCTGCCTCTGATCAAAGTGTTACTTACCATCATTCTGCCTAAGATCCATATAGTATCTGTACACTCTGCCTAAGATAAAACTGTTGCTTGTCATGCTTCTGTCTAGGATCAGTGTAATATCAGTGCATTCTGCCTCTGATCAAAGTGTTACTTACCATCATTCTGCCTAAGATCAATATAGTATCTGTACACTCTGCCTAAGATAAAACTGTTGCTTGTCATGCTTCTGTCTAGGATCAGTGTAATATCAGTGCATTCTGCCTCTGATCAAAGTGTTACTTACCATCATTCTGCCTAAGATCCATATAGTATCTGTACACTCTGCCTAAGATAAAACTGTTGCTTGTCATGCTTCTGTCTAGGATCAGTGTAATATCAGTGCATTCTGCCTCTGATCAAAGTGTTACTTACCATCATTCTGCCTAAGATCCATATAGTATCTGTACACTCTGCCTAAGATAAAACTGTTGTTTGTCATGCTTCTGTCTAGGATCAGTGTAATATCAGTGCATTCTGCCTCTGATCAAAGTGTTACTTACCATCATTCTGCCTAAGATCAAACTGTTGCTTGTCATGCTTCTGTCTAGGATCAGTGTAATATCAGTGCATTCTGCCTCTGATCAAAGTGTTACTTACCATCATTCTGCCTAAGATCCATATAGTATCTGTACACTCTGCCTAAGATAAAACTGTTGCTTGTCATGCTTCTGTCTAGGATCAGTGTAATATCAGTGCATTCTCCCTCTGATCAAAGTGTTACTTACCATCATTCTGCCTAAGATCCATATAGTATCTGTACACTCTGCCTAAGATAAAACTGTTGCTTGTCATGCTTCTGTCTAGGATCAGTGTAATATCAGTGCATTCTCCCTCTGATCAAAGTGTTACTT
This sequence comes from Acanthosepion lycidas, assembly GCA_963932145.1. Classification (NCBI taxonomy): domain Eukaryota; kingdom Metazoa; phylum Mollusca; class Cephalopoda; order Sepiida; family Sepiidae; genus Acanthosepion; species Acanthosepion lycidas. Next base: position 1,980,058 of record OZ010593.1, on the reverse strand, counting down.
ACCATCATTCTGCCTAAGATCCATATAGTATCTGTACACTCTGCCTAAGATAAAACTGTTGTTTGTCATGCTTCTGTCTAGGATCAGTGTAATATCAGTGCATTCTCCCTCTGATCAAAGTGTTACTTACCATCATTCTGCCTAAGATCCATATAGTATCTGTACACTCTGCCTAAGATAAAACTGTTGCTTGTCATGCTTCTGTCTAGGATCAGTGTAATATCAGTGCATTCTGCCTCTGATCAAAGTGTTACTTACCATCATTCTGCCTAAGATCCATATAGTATCTGTACACTCTGCCTAAGATAAAACTGTTGCTTGTCATGCTTCTGTCTAGGATCAGTGTAATATCAGTGCATTCTGCCTCAGATTAAAGGGTTGCACACTGAACCTGTGTTTAGGATCATTGTAGTATCTGTGCAATCTACCCAGAATAAAAGTGTTGCTCCAATTATTTGGCCTAAAATCACCGGGGGACTGATTGATTTGTTTGTTTAATGACATCAATTCCTTATGGGTCATTTAATGCTGAAATTTAATTTTCTTGAGAGCCTTGAAATAATAAAAATATGATATATGTTATTCTGCTTTTACAATTGAATACATGGTAGATGAGATGCAGCTTTTGTGCATATACATGTTTGTGTGGACATGATTATTAGAGGTGGTGATATGCACGTGTTTTACGTTGTAGTTTTGTTGAAGTTATATTTTGGAATACAGTTTCTTTCTGAAATTGTAGGATATCATATGGAATTCTTTCATGTTGGTTGTTTGGTTGGTTGATTTTGTTTGGCATATCAACACCTCTATGGGTTATTTAATGCCAAAATCTAAATATTTTATATGTAATCTTATACGTTCAACTACAGATATTACTTACATAATTTTATACTTTTAGATATATATTTTGTAGATCATAAAATGTATTGCTGGTAATTTTACTATAAAAATGTATTTTTATATTTTTTTTAATGTTACATTGAGTATATAAATGTATTGTTGGTCATTTTATTATAAAAATGTACTGTTGATTTTTGTTTAGGGGTTCACTATTTACCCATAGTTGGGACCCTAACAAGTGCTATCCTATAGCACTTGTATAGTGTATCTGCACTTAAGATCAAAGTGTTGCTCACTGGACCTCTCCTTAGGATCATTGTAGTATCTGTGCACTCTGCCTAAGATAAAAGTGTTGCTTGCCATTATTATGTCTAGAATCAGTGTAATATCAGTGCATTCTGCCTCAGTTCAAAGTGTTGCACACTAGACCTCTACTTATGATCATTTTAGTATCTGTGCACTTTGTCAAGGATAAAAGTGTTGCTCACCATCCTTCTGCCTAAGATAAATGTAATATCTGTGCACCCGTGCTCAGATCAAAATTTTGCTCAATGAAACTCTGCTTAGGATTATTGTAGTATCTGAGCACTCTAGAAAGGGTCAAAGTGTTGCTTACCCAGCCCTCTGCCAAAGATCAGTGAAGGTTTTAATCATTTAATCTCAAAAACCTTTGCTCATTTTTTTATAAGAAAATTGGAAGCAACATTGCAATCTGTAAAAAAAAAAGTCATTTTTCCTTTGCTGAATCATAGATCATAGAAAAAGAACCACATGATGAAGCAATACTAATTTTGATACAGACACATTCTCAGGAGAATATTAACATAAATGGTATTTTCATTCAATCTGTTTATCATTGCAAAAGTTTGTGCCCAATAAGAAAATTAAAAAACAAAATTTTACATTGTCACAAAAATACATTTATTAGTCAAGTACATAGTTTCAATTGTTTTTCACAATTGTCTCCCACCATTCTACAAGCTTGTTGGTGCCATTTCCATAGAAACTTCATGTTTTTAGTTGAAAGTAATGTAAAAACTTCAGATTTCTTGTTCATCCCATGACAACAAGAAGAGAAATCAAAACATCTGATCAAGAACTTTGTTAACTGGAAAACCCCACTTTTTTCCCTGCAAAATATTACTATTTTGCACTCTCATTCAACCAGAAATAAAAGCTGTTGAACAATTATTTCAAACCTTGGGTTTTGTTCATTCCACTCTCACTGCCAAGTACAAACACACACACAAACGGGCAAAGTAGAGGTTAATTCCTCACTTCCTGTTTAGGATTGGGTTTCCAGTTCCTTCTAAAGTCTACTTCATCTCTATACTTCTAATGTCTCCAGCTGAACTCTGAAATTTTATTCACTAATTTTTTTCTCCTCAGTAGGAATAGATAGTCAGGTTCATATTCCTCCCTGATCTTTTAAACAGAAGTAGAGGTTCATTCCTTGTTCCCTGTTTAGGATTGAGTTTCTGGTTCCTTCTAAAGTCTTTTCACTCTTTTTCACTTCCAGTAGCAGATTGCATTTTAGTGGCATTATCACCTTGTTTGAGGCGAATTGATTAAAAAAAAAAAAGAAGAAAAATCTAACAGAAGCATCTTTATTCCAAGTACCTATTTTATTAAATATTCACAGAATTGCTTCACACTCTTTGTCACCACTGGGTGTTGACCTCAGTGTCCACTTTTATATTTATATATGTTCTATTCCTGATATTGAGCATTTTAACCCATAAATATAGCATAGCTGAAAACTATATTTTTGTTATAAATCTTAAACAAATGTTGCATGTATACATATATATATATATATATATATATATATATATATATATACACACACACACACACACACACACATATATATATATATATATATATATATATATATATATATATAAATTAAATGAAAAATCTGAAAGAAATCTTGCATGTATTTATATTTCTCCTAATTATTGTATGACCAAACAAGAAAAAGTAATTTATATTTAAAATAACATTTTTGAGACTGCTACTTATCTATCCATTTTGATGATAACACGTATGTATATATTGTATGTATACATACATATATATATATATATATATATATATATATATATATATATAAATGGATGACAAGAAGAGCAGATGTCTTCTTTATTAAATAACTGATTATAAAACTAAATGGATAATTGATTATTGAATTTTTACTATTTATTGAGATTAAATTCTCTTTGAAATTTTTAATAGAATTCATGAAATACATTTGACAGAATTTTTTTCCATTATTTATTTTAAGATTGTTAAGTATATAAACTGCATATGCAATTGGCTGGTCAAAACTATTTTTTTAAGAATCCTCACATATGAGAAAGTTAAAATGCTAAATTTAGCTTGAATATTATGTCTACTGTTAGGCTGTCATCAATAACATCCCATAATTTAGTTTTTAACATATATTCTTATAGTACAGTGAGTTCTTCTTCCTCTTCTTTTTTGTTGAAATTTGAATAAAAACAGGATAACACATACCTTGAATTTATCATAAAAAGATCAGGATGTGGAATTAGTAAACTAAACTCCTCAAATACCTCAGGGTATGGATCATTTATAACAAATTTAGCATATGAGATAAGGAAATTGAACAAAGGATAGGCTGTACTAGGGGTAGTTTCACATAACACCACAAGCTGCTACAAATCAAAAACATTAGCCTAAAAACGTGAGTGATATTCTTAGATAGTATTATCAAATGAAGACTTTTATATGGATGGTGCCTAACTCATTCAGAAATATTTAAACAGTCAACTGTATAATATATATATATATATATATATATATATATATATATATATATATATATATAAATGGTGGCACTCGCTTGGAAAAACCTTGAGTATTTCGCCTTGTAATAGAACAAACCAGTACCCGAGGAAAAATAAGGAATAAAAAAGAAAGAACCAAGAACATGAAATTGAGTAAAAGCAATATATATATATATATATATATATATATATATATATAAAACATTAGGCAGCATATAATTTATATACAAAGAAATAATCACACATAGAATCAATCAGCAATATTAATGCTATTATTGGCGACATCCATCCGTAGTAGTGTATAATGTATGCATTAAAATACTGTTAATCCATAGAGTGACGTGATCCTCATCTATAAAACTGTTGTCTGTTGTTTCCAGTTTATATGTTTTTAAAATGCAGTTACTTTCGAATAATCCTTTATTCATCGTCAGGCATATGTTTTCCTTATAAAATCAAAAACTTGAAGACGAAATAATTGTTTGTCGACCGAAAGATGTTTTTTTGAATATGTGCTATTATTGACGGTTGTGTACAATCTCGGAACGTGCAAAGACGCAACGCTAAGTTTTTCAAAATTTTAAGTGAGAATTTTATTTGAACTTCTCTTGTGATGTGGTAAATCCACGTATTCTATTTTTACAAGTGTATTCAGTTAATATGTCACAAACTAAGCATATAGTTCAATTAATATAGTGTAATGTCTTAGTAGAAGTTTTTTTATAGGAATTTTTTTTGTACTGCGGATTGATAGTTTTTATAAACATAAAACAGTTTTATAAATGAGGATAACGTCACTCTATGGATTAACAGTATTTTAATGCATTACATTATACACTACTAGCGATGGATGTCGCCAATAATAGGATTAATATTGCTGATTGATTCTATGTGTGATTATTTCTTTGTATATATATATATATATATATATATATATATATATATATAAACAATATATATATATATATATATATATATATATATATATATATATATATATATAAGCAATATATATATATATATATATATATGCAATATATTTATTTATATATATATATATAAGCAATATATATATATAATTTATTCGAAAATTATAAATATGTTATAAAATCACTACAAAAATAGCCATTTGGTTTCAACACTTCTGGTGTCTTATCAAGTGATGGTGTTGAATGATAAGACACCAGAAGTGTTGAAACAAAATGGCTATTTTTGTAGTGATTTTATAACATACTAGCAGTAGAGCCCGGCGTTGCCCGGGGATGTAACAGTAAGAGATAGATCAAGTATCGACCATCATAAAGACTGAAAAATAAAATTGACAAAGATTATTGTTTAAGGTTGACGGACACGCATGTCTTAATTAGTTTTTTTTTTTTGGTCAAACCCAAACTCAAACAAAAACATTGTTTTCAATTGTTATGAGTCTACCGATTGAATAGAATTTTATTATAAACAATTGTCTTGTAAATGGAATTTTTAAAGCATTCTGAATGTAAAAATAAAGAAAAAAGTGTGCAAGACAATAAGAAACACTACCTGCCAACAATTGTATTTTTCCAATTTTTCGCGCTGTCAGAACCACCGCAAGGTAATTTTACGTGGTCCTGTGAAGTTTTGTTGAAATCAGTTGAAAAATGTAGGAAATTCGATCCAATATATAAACGTACAGACACACACACACACACACACACAACCTTGGTTTTATAATAAGTATGATTTATGTTATAATTTTCGAATAAATTATATTTGATCTACTCTGTATTGAGCACACTTTTAAGAATAGTATTTTTTGGTGATTGGAATTTATTCCATATACACCAATCCTATACTTGGATATATATATATATATATATATATATATATATATATATATATATATATATATATATATATATTATTTCTCAGAGTGATGGTTAAATACAGAGTTAAATGAGTGAAGTATGTCGGTCTCATTGAAGACATCTTTCTTTGAATCTCATGAAGTGGCATTACAGAACCACAAACAAAGAACTCTACCAAAATAACAGAAACCACATCATCAGAAAACTTTCAACAGCAACAACTTAAATGGATAGTACATGTTTGTTTGTTTTTTTGGGGTTTTTTTTTTTGGTTTTTAATTATTTCACTCCAAGCAAGACAGGAATGCTACTAGTATGCAGGGGGTTACAGGGAGTGAAAGTGAAAGAGAAGATTGAGTATAGGGAGGATTGAAAAAAAGGACAAAAGATGAATGTGAGTTAAGAAGATGGTTATTGATGTTGCATTTAAATTTTTGGAGATTGTAGTTATCAGGGAAGCAAGTAAATGGAAGGGAGTTCCACAGGTGGGAAGTGCGAGAAAAGAAACTGTTGGAGAGAGAATAATGACATAATCAAGATACCAACATTTCACACTACTTCTTTAATAAAAGATTAAGAAGGAAACCACTAATACTTGAAAGAGCAATAACAGCTACTGGACTTTAACAACTTATTTTCCTGAAAAATTGTTTTAAGAGAAAGATTTTATAAAATTTTTATCTATTGTGTCTTTATTGCATTGTGTTTTATTTTGCCTCACTTTATTACATTTTGTTTTACTATACTTCATTTTATAAGTGCTGATTTTGCCACCCACATTAGCTCCATTTCTGTCACTTTATAGTAGCAATAAATAATTTATATTTTTTTTTTTTATTCGATTGAGCTAGCTTGGACATTCATGAGTCTATCACACCAACTGTCACGGTCTTGCATCACGGTTGAAAGGTCATTAGGGTAGCATTCTGTGTCATAACATAGTCAGTCAATGTAAATGGTTGCTGGGTGACAAACCCATCTTTTTCCATGGTTTGGTATCCAAATTATCAGATCACTCACAAGTCCTTGTTTTGCTCCCCAGCAGTGTCCTGCAAAATGCATTTTGTATTCATACAAGATTGTAGAAATATCAGGGATGGATCCATAGAGCTGTGATTTAGCTGGATGTTGTCTGCAAGAGATGTTAAGTATAGCTCCCAGCATCCGTGTATAAACTCCATCAAGATTAGAATCTAGGGTTTTAGTTAATGTCCAAGCAGTGGCACCATACATTAAAATTGGCTCCACAGGGGCTCAAAAGAATTTCCACTTGAGGTTGTCTGGTCTGGCTCACCTTGAATAAAATGGATGTAATCTTGAAATCTAATATATAATATATATAGCTTTCTTAGACCTAATAATATTTCACATTTAATAGACTAATGTATAGTGTAAACATAACTTTTATATGCACTGGGAAATAAAAAAGAATCATGTGGTTCTCTTTATTGCAATATTCATTTGTAGGGATGTAGAAGGTAATTACCTCCTCTTTATCAGGAAAAATTGAGTGATGTAATAAAGGGCATTTGAAAGTCATATGACAGCCTGCTAATGAGAATACTCAGCTGCACCTTAGTTTACTACAGAAACAGGTGCAGTTCAGCTGACCATGGTAGACAATATAACTACTAAGTGTCCTAAGTAGAAACCTGAGACATCGCCACATTGTATTTTGTCACAAATAAGACCTTCTTTCTAGTCATCCCTTTCATATACAGCTTGGCTTTTTAATGTGTTTTAATTTCTATATGTTGTACAATTTGTTATGTCTGTTTATATTATGCATTGCATCTTAGAATGACATATTTGTGTAATTCACCTGTTGTATATCAAATGTTTTCATGTATGACTAATTTTTGAAATTCATTTCTTTGGGTTAATCTAGTCTTACCTTTCATTTTTTTATGGTGTTACTATATCACAGATATACTAATGCTTATAGTGAACCCTGGAGAGTGTAAAAAATACAACATATTTTCTCTCTTTTTCCAAGCACCTCATTAACTCATAATCCTATTGTGATATGAACATATAATTTTATTGAAGTTCTGAAATTGAACCCATGATATTTCCATAGTATATCTATAATAATTGACAATGCATCATCTAAAAAATTCAAAGATTATTACATTTGATATTACTAGTGAAATAAAGCAATTACACCATGGCAGCAAAGTGGGATGAGAATAAAAATATCACTAGATTGTTTATTGGAGTAATATCAACTGATGAGAACTTTGTGGCTTTACTAGTAAAACATTGTTGTGATAAGACAGACTTCCATGGATGAGAAATATGAATTCAAATTTTATCTAAGTTTTATTCTTTATTTTCATTCCACACTGCTTATTTAACAATTTCACAAGGGGGTGCTCAAATGTTATTGGTCTAACAAAAAACCTCCCTAAAATTCATCCCCAAAATCTCATGTTTGGTAAGATTTTTGGAAGTGAGTTTGGTTGTGAACATTTTGATAGACCCTCAGAAATTAACAATCAGTTAAAATAAAAAGAAATAGAAATTATGAAAATACTCATCAAAAATGAATAATAATCGACAATAATTCCTCTAAAAAATAAAAGCCATTAGAATGCCAAATTATTCACAAATTCTTATAATTCAGGAAAAAAACATATTTTTCTTTTAATTAAACTGTGGATTATACCTTTGTAAACTTATAGGTGCTTGGTGAAGAAACATTTATCATTTATTTTCAAGAATGTTACAATGTAGTGAACAAAATATAAAAGTGGCTGGTATACAAGTGATAAAAATTGTTTTTCTGCACAGGAGGATCATGCCTAAATTTCTAATAGGAAATGAAAAAAAAATAATTCAAATATTTAAGCCAATAAGAAGGCTTCACACTTAAAACAAAAACTGGTATCTGTGAGCCAGCCTAGATCCATAAAAGAAGCCAAACTCTTCAACTCAGAGAGAAAATATTTCAACTACTAAACAAGTCACTTACATGCTCTCTCCAACTTTTGATATCATGTGCAAAAGAGTTTTACCAACTCTATCTCCAACATTTGGAACTTTATTTTTATTTTGCAGTGAACTCTTAAAAAAGAATATTCTCTTTTTGGCTTTTCAGTCAATGGATGCAGAATGTTTCCTTATCAGGAACTGAGTAATATTATTCTTACCATTACCAATAAAGAAAATAATTTTTATTCACCTTAGTCAAATATATAAAGAATATGTTCTTATAGCAGGCAATCTGTTTTATTCCACAACTTATTTTGCATCTATTGTTTGAATCTGTGACTATTTGAAAATATAAAAATGAAATATATCTTGTTATGCCTTTTAAACAATAATTTTGCACCTTTAATTAAATAAACCATGCCCTGTATTCTTCCAGTATGTAAAAATGTATAGCTGGTTGCTTCTCAGTATATACCTTCTGATATACACCCTTGTGCAAATTAATTGAAACAACTGTTTTAGTTTCCTTTCTTTCACCATACAGTCAGTTTTAGACCGACTGGGAGTGACAGGGTGTAATCGATTTCTATTTTTTCCTCAGATTAGGTCATTTGTAGTGGTGTGCATTAATATGAATCTATTTTGGGGATATATGATGAAATTTGTTTGGTTTTAAAAAATACTGTGTCAACCATGATTGCATCAGATTTTCATCATGCCCAGACACTATTGTCTCAGCTGTCAATTAGTTGTCCTACATTCAATATCTGTGATGGACGTTACTCCAAGAAAGCATTTGAAAATTGTAACACTGACCAAACACAAAAGCCTTGCCAGTGAGTAAATCAAAGTACTATAGACTGTCCCGGAAACTTTCCTGATTTAAATCCAATCAAGACTCTGTAGTCAGTCTTCAAGGAACAACTTTGTGGAATACACTGGGCCATGTTTTGTAAGAAAAATATGAAAAGAAGTAAATAATAACAGAATTATTCGTTTTGTTTCAATTAATTTGAACAAGGGTATAAATTTGAACTTTTAACCCCTAACAGTTAAAACATTTGAAAAAGTTAACCAACTATAACAAAAAACAATAATCCCAAAAAGTATTATTCTTCTTTTACCTTGATATTTTTCTCAGTTCAGCTTTGTTATTTTTATATTCTGCAAGTTGTCTGTGGCTTAATACTGGTTGGGGTGATTACATTCCAAAATTATTGAAAGACTGGCCCTGGATTTTATTTAATGTCATTGAATGGCATAGAGTTTTACCATTCTGACTAAAATCATTTTCTAAAGACTCTAATGTAAAAGTAATCAATATATTTTAGAGATTTTTAAAAAGCACTACATTCACCCTGCATAGGTAGGAACAAGTGTATTAATATAGATTTTTTAAGAGATTCAAATACTCTGCCTTAAGATATCATTCTATTTAATTCTATTGAATCTCTTAAATTAAATCAAATATATCCAGAAGACTTCAATTAGGTGATTTTCATTGCAATGTCAAACTCCCCTGTCATGAAAGAACTATACAATAAATAAAATTAGAATGAGTGACTCTTGGCATAGTTTCTGGCATTCTTATTATCTACATTTTTGCCAGGATGTCTCTTTGTTTGGCACTAGCCGTGTCTATAATAAAGTGCAAACCTACACTCACAGGTACAAAGACATATATGTTCAACAGAAATACAGGTCATCTGTAGGTGGATGTAATGTATATAAGTCATTTTAATTAATTTAGACATTGTGTCAGTTTTGGATGTGCAGCTGGTGTAAGGGTTAAAAGCTTGAAAAAAATCAGTTAAGCAAGTTCAAATTCTAGTCAAGAGTGTTACATTCACTTTTGTACAAATATCCTTCTTCCCCCAGCTATAGTTTAAATAACAGAAAATTCTCAAGCCATGCTTGGCAACCAGTATAGGAGAAAGAACTCTGAATTCAAAACTGCATGCAGCTCTAATTACCTTAACCGTAACTAAGATCCTCAGCATAGTGCATTATAAACCACGGGTCGGCTCTGTAGGTGTTGAAGAAAAACAAATGGATCTGAACAGATGGGGATGTACAGAAATGAGTATCCATATTGAAAAAGAGAAATTACCCTGATTCTCGGTGTGCATTCAAATCAAAACAGCTCTGATGTTGAGAACAATTTATTTACATTATTTACATGTAGACTATTATCCTCATCTTTCTTGTTGCTATTACATCATTTCAAATGTTGTTCCCTCTGGCTGTCATCAGGTGTATGCCAGGTTACCTACAGTAAATTTCAAACTGAACCCTTTATTTAATCTAAAAAGTTAAATCTATTTAATCTGGATTTAATCTACCAAGACAGATTGTTCTTGTTCCACTGTCCATGTCTAGGGATATCTCATCTAGTTCTTTATTGAGTACTGCTTAGTTATTGCTCACCCCATTTCCAGAATCCACATACACACTGCCTAGCCGAGGGATTGAACTCACAATTGCTATGTCACAAAATTCATGAACCAATGCTTTAATCCACTAGGCATTTATTGTCCCAATGGATAATTGTCTGTGGAAAATTTGGAGCCTAAAACCTAACATGCACTAATGAATGCCGTTGCTGCTTGTCGTGCTTGACTACACACAGTGAATCTTCTCTTTTGTTACAACTGCTGCTGCTACTGCTGTTGAAGTCCTGCTGCCATATGTCTTTTCTTTACTAGTGGTTCCCATATCGGTCAATTTGTCTCCCTTTATTAGCAGTTCCCATATAGGTCAATTTAATAAATTGGAGATACCAAAATCTAACAAGTACAACAATTTAAATATTTGAGAAGTGACATTGAAATCTGAAGGTGCATTGGGATAGCAAAAGATGCCTCCCAAACGCTAAACCAAGTATTAAGAAACAGGAAAATTTTGTTAGAAACAAAGAAAAGAGTAATGAACTGTTACACAATATATATATATATATATATATATATATATATATATATATAAATATAAAAGTGAACATAGAAGTCAACACTTAGAGGCGACAGTCTGTTTCATGCTATATGCAATCATTGACGATTGCATATAGCATGAAACAGACTGTTGCCTCTAAGTGTTGACTTCTATGTTCACTTTTATATTTACACACGCTCTATCTCTGATATTGAGCACTTTATTCCATAAATATAGCACACCTTAAGACTATATTTCTTTATATATATATATATATATATATATATATATATATATATATAGTTACTGCTATATGACAGTAAATGCTAGACAATCTACTCACAGATGAAGAAGAGACTTGAAACAACAATAATGTTGTTCTACAGAAGGATGCTGAGAATACCATGGACAAAACATGTGAGCAACGACAAAGTTTTAGAGAAAATGGAAGCAAAAAGGACACTTATACTTAACATCAAAAAGAGTTAGTTAAAATTTCTAGGGCACATAATAAGGAAAGAAGACTTGGAAAATTGGATACTCACAGGACAGATTGAAGGTAAGAAGGACAGAGTAAAGTAGCAAATAACATACCTAGCAAACATGCATAAATGGATGGCAGAACTTGGTTTAGGAGAAATAAGAAAAAAGATAAAATTTATTATGAGCTACAAAGGACAGGAAATTGTGGAGAATCATGATCACGGTCATCCTGAAGCGATATGTGACATGGAAGAAGAAGAAGAAGAGATTATACACCAACATTTATTGATCTTATGCTGTGATAGAAAGTGAAATTTTAGCAGTTAGGCTAATTGCTAAAGCAGTGATTGGCAAACCTTTTTTTTCTGGGCTGCATTTTTTAAATTAAAATTTGATCACACCTCACCAAGTTTATGCGATATAAAAGTACATTTAAAAATAAAAAACAGAGAGAGGATTAAATAGAGATAACTGAAGATTCAAAGTCGGAACATTATCATTGATAACTCTCTCCTCCAAATTGCAGACCCTAGTTACTATATTCTTAATACTTGATATAATGTAAAAGTATCACAATGATAAAATCAGCTAATGATTATTTATAATTATTTATACTGGAACTCATGCATGAAATTAAAAGTAATCCATAATAATATTTGAAATTTTGAAATCATATTTATTTTTGGCATATGAATTTCTTGTAACTGTTTCTAAATCTTTAATTGTCTTTCAATCATTCCACTTCACCTGCTATCCCTCGCCTACTGTATCTATGCGGTGCACCATGCTGTTTGGGGTCCACTGTGCTAAAGGGACACAACAGTACATAATGTACTTGTAACAAATGGAGTGTTACAGGTTTGTATTGAAATGAGGTTCAGGTTGAGAACTTTCAAAGAAATTGAATTCAACATTTTCAAAAGGAATAAATTTCAACACATGGTGGAATTTTACATATATATTTTCATATAACGAGCAACAATACAAGAAGAGAAAAAATATATTTCAGTGGACAAAGCTGAAAAAGGAAGAGAAATTTTCCTGTTAGAAAATCTAGTAGGCGGCTACTTGTGGAAACACAAAAGAGAGCAAAAGAAGAGGAAGGGGTTTATTAACCTGTCCTTTTATAGTCCTGAAACTGCTCCACCTAGTGGGTGTCATGGCAAATAAGGTGAAGATAATCCTCATATATCAATAGAAAACTTATCTAGATTTGTGCTTAAAATTTCCGTTTGTTTAAATGGTTAGACTAATTATAATTATATATAAGTACATTATTTACCTCTCCTCAGTTTCTCTTGCTACCCACCCAGTAATTTGTGCAACTGTTAAAATTTTACTTCCTATTACAGCAAAAGGTCATATATACAGTAAAATACAACAAAAGAGTATATCTTTAATCAACCTGTAATTTTAATCACAAATCCCAAAGACTTAATATCACACACACACACACACACACAGATATATATGTCTTATCTGATACTAATTATTTTGTACTAATTATTTTGTACCAAGCAGTACAAGTCAGTAAGAAATCCCAATTAAAATATTCTTTTCATTGGTCACAAATAATTTTTAAAATTCTACATTCTCTCAAATTTCTCCCTTACCTTGACCATCAAGTTAATAGTGAGAGAAAAAAAATGAACAGAAACAAAACTAATCCAGTATTTGTTTTCAAACTTAGTCAAATTGTGAAACCAGCTTGGGAGAAATTAATATGAACTACTAACAATTTACAGTCATTATTTTATTTGGCTTTGTTTTTGATTTTTTTTATGGCCAGCTAACTGGAGATGGTGTCTCAATGAATGACTGTGGAAAAGGCAATGAGAAAGAACTCTGCAATCAGTCCCAAGAATATTTATGGCACTGCAAGGCAGGAGAAGAAGAGATAAACAATAAGTAACTTCCCTAACAAGCTTATATAAATATATGGTAGAACAATGGGTGTAATAGTAAGAACACAAACATGGCTTAGAACTACAAAGGAAAGGAAGCTGAGAAGAGCCATGATTACCAATGTCTTGAAGGGCACATAAAAGAAGACATTCTCTCAAACACCATAATCTCTTCATGTCTGTTTTCATTCATACATATATATATATATATATATATATATATATATATATATATATATATATATATATATATATATATATAAATATAAATATGTAATGAAAAACAAACCACTTTAAGGTACCATTACGATAATTTATTTCACCTAAATCCTTTTTTAAGGATTCAGGATCATCAGGTAAAACTTCCAACAACAAATTGAGAGGAAAAATGGGATTAGAAATTGGTGGGTAGTGTAATTTTTGTAATTTGATAGAGGGGGTTGAGAGTGGTAGTTAAACAGACAATATAAAGTATAGGGAGGGGTTAATTTTATATCTCTCTTAAGTATATATATATATATATATTTCTAAAGAATTAATGGATTTATTTTTAATCTGACATTTTTATTACTCCAAATGTTATTATAGTGGATACTTCCTATTTGAAATAACCCCCCATTTTTTTTATTAATCAGTGTGTATTATGCCTATGTCTATTGACCTAGCCTGCTCATAAAGAAAATGCTTTCTCAAGCAGTGATCAATTGAATTTGTGTCATGGACCTCTATTTCAAATACAAAATATTTACATTTGAAGCAATAAATATTTATATATATATGTGTGTGTGTGTGTGTGTGTGTGCACTGTTATGTGCTGTGTGTCTGCAAGGATGAATCAATAAATTTACAGCTTGACTAATACTAGTTCCAAGTACTAATGTGTGTAAAAGTTTCCGATGTTCTTTTAAAAACTAGAAACTCAATATACAGTTTTTTTAAAAAAGTTTTGATTGGAAACTTTTCCACACATTTAAAAATTATTAGTTGAATTTTGATGTAAAATTTTCAACATTGTGATGTATTAATAAAAACAGAGTTAATTCCCTCGTAACTATTTACAGAGACCAATCACATGTCAATAAAGTGTAGTGCTTGTTGATACTGGAGTTAGTTCTGCCATGGGTTGCTACAGATAAGATAATAAAGACATGATAAAAATCGCACCAGCAATTGTCACTAATAAATGTAACAAACCAACATCACGTATTGTCACAATTACATCAGGACAATCATATAGAAGAAATAGACAACACGCATCCCATCAGGAGAGAATGACAACCAAAGAACAACAATCATATCTGATGAATTCAACTATGAAGAATCAACT
Source organism: Acanthosepion lycidas (assembly GCA_963932145.1). Classification (NCBI taxonomy): domain Eukaryota; kingdom Metazoa; phylum Mollusca; class Cephalopoda; order Sepiida; family Sepiidae; genus Acanthosepion; species Acanthosepion lycidas. The sequence goes on along the minus strand of OZ010593.1, from coordinate 1,964,982 downwards.
GTGTTAGACACTATCAAGTATACCCCTCCAATCTTACCATATTCAGAAGCTGGCAAAATTATTATTTTATCTTGTTTTGGTGTCAAGAATCCACCCTCAAAGTTTGTAAAAGTATTTTTGGATTGTATCTTAGATTGTACATTTAACAACATTAACCGTAAACTTTAAACTTAATAACTCAAAAACAAAGGACTTGCGGCCATACAGTGAGGGAAATAAATATTCGTACACTTGAAAAATTGTATTTTTAAAAATGTAAAAGCCTTAAATAAAACAAATCTCGGCACATTTCATGTATAAAGACACATACTATTAAAAAATAATAATAAACTTAATTAATTCTTATTCTAACAGAAATTAATGCATTTTTTTAATTCTAACTGATGAAAAAAGTATTTGCACAAATCAATTATTAGAATAAAATAATCAATTAATTATGAAAATGTATATTCTAGAATGTTCCAGTAATGTTATCAGTAATTATAGTTAACGCTATTAGCCATTATCAGAGCATTCTGCAATTTCTAGTCTTACAAGAAGCTTCTAATAATGCCTAAAGGTAAAGAATTGACTATTTCACAAAAACAACACATTTTGTCTCTTTGGAAACAGTTACAGAACGATTTCTAACAACCTGAATATTCCTTTTACTACAATTGCTTCATTTATTGCAAGGTTTAAAACTTGTAACAGCATCAAAAATCAAAGACAAACAGGTGCTCCGAGGAAGATTTCTCTAAGATCAGCAAGGATATTAGGACACCAGATCCAACAAAATCCACAGGTTACCCGAGAAGAGCTGCAGAAACATCTATGTGCATTAGGGATTAAAGTAACCAAGCGTACAATAAGTAATGAACTACACAAAAACAGTCTGAAATCACGCACCCAAGGAAGACTCCTCTCCTCTTGAAATAACACAGAGATGCTAGACTAAAATTCGTTAGAGAGCATAAGGATAAAGAATATTCGTTTTGGGAAAAAATACTATGGACAGATGAAACTAAAATAGAGTTGTTTGGTCATAATTATCGAAATCATGTGTGGAGGAAGGACAGTGAAGCCTACTTACCAAAGAACATGTTGCCAACTGTAAAGTTTGGTGGTGGCAGTATCATGATCTGGGGCTGTTTTCTGCAAAAAGGTGTTGGCAGAATATCAATAACAGATGGCAAGATGAATGCCGAAAGATACCAGAAAATCCTGCAAGACAATTTAATGCATTCTGTTGAGAGACTTCGGCTACCTCCTGATTGGGTTTTCCAACTGGATAATGATCCTAAGCATACCGCTAGATCTACAAGGAAAAGGTTAGCTGAAAGTAACGTTGATGTCTTGCAATGGCCAAGTCAGTTCCCAGACTTGAACCCAATCGAAAATTTATGGCGATATTTGAAATTTCAAATTGGGAAAAGAGCACCAACAAATATCAAGAATTTGAAGACAATATGCCAAAAAGAATGGGACAAAATACCACTCAATGTGTGCAAATCATTAGTTGAGACGTACAGGAATAGACTGGTAGCTGTTGAACTCAATAAAGGATATTCCACAAAGTATTAAATTAAGTTAATATGCTTTTTTTGTTTTGTACGAATACTTTTTTCATCAGTTAAAATGAAAAAAATGCATTAATTTCTGTTAGAATAAGAATTAATTAAATTTATTACTATTTTTTAATAAAAATGTATCTTTACACATAAAATGTATCAAAATTTGTTTTAGTTAAGGCTTTTACATTTATAAAAATACAATTTTTCATGTGTACGAATATTTATTTCCCCCCACTGTATGTTTATATTGACATTTGTCCTTGTTTTGGTGTAGGGAACTCACTTTTAAAATTTTTAATGCACCATATATATATATATATATATATATATATATATATATATATATATATTTAGGCATCAGCTATTTTGAATATCTTTAGAAGCAATTGTGCAGATTTTATGTAACTTCGTAACTGATCAGAGGGGACTTTATGTTACTCAGTCAGTGAATTAGTTTAGTGTAGTGAGTGACCATTACATTCACAATGACCAAGTAAGTAGGTTCTTCATGTCTTATGTAGAGTTTTTTCAGAAAAGATCATCCAGATCTGTCATTTCCTCCACTTACCCTCACTACAGTTCAAATTTGGTACCCTGTAGCTTCTGGCCTTTTCCAAAACTAAAATCAATGTTAAAACATCACAGACAAGATTAAGATCAACTGCAATGAAGCAACTAATGCCAATCCCAAAAGAGAATTGTTTTGGAAAACAGAAAGGATGGTAGGATAAAGATATGAGATCCCAAGAGGAGTACTTTGAAGAAAACTAAGGCACCATTGCCCTAGGTAGGCTATTTTTGCATTGAGGTTAAATGACAGACCTCATGCATAAACATAATCATCTTTATTAGGTACATTATTTACAATCAGGTTAATCTCCTTATCTTTGTTGTTACTATCACAACATTTGACCTATTATGTTCTTCGGCCTTCATCAGGTGTCTGTCAATCCAGATAACCTTCAAGGAATTTCAGACTAAACTCTTTATTCAATTGTCAATAGTAGATTGTTCTTATTCTATTGTCCATCTCTAGGGATATCTCATCAAGTTCTTTTTTAGATCATACTGCTAGTCCTTTTTCTATTGAGTGTGAGTGCATACTATTCAGCCCAAGGATTGAACTCACAATTACTATACCACTAAATTTAAGAACCAATGCTTTATTCTTCTGGGACAATCCTGAATCTAGAACTGGGAGCCTTAAACCTAATATCCTCAGGACATTTGTCCGACTGTAAATAATGATAACTTCTCATCTTAGAAATTCAGACAGAAATCACCATTATTATCAATAACAAAAAATCTCACTATGAAATTGTTTTGTTTTTTTTCCTTTAAAGAATCTTGGATTTAGGGTGAAAAGAATTTTGACTTCATCTCTTCCCTATTCTTTAAGTTCTTGACAGTGTCCCAGTGATCTGATTAAATAGAAATTTGAAGTTTGTTTTTAATCCAGTGAATCGTGATATTGACATAAAGCCTTTCAAACTAATCATTTGATCCTCGCCTGAGTTCCTTGTATTGAACGTGTACTTGCACTGTAATTCTGAAGAATTATTTGCTTTTTGTTGATCAATGCTGGAGATTTTTGGTGTAAATCATTTCTTTTCACTCCTTTAAGGAAAAGAAAAGCACACTAAATTTTATGGAATGAAATCAAAATAATAGATAAGGAACAATATTGAAGATTTTGACAATTGAAAGAATCAGCACACATGTCATACTTAAATTATCAAATCAATAGGCCAAGCATAGCAATTAATGGTATCAGGAAGTCCCTAATTAAAACAAAAGAATCATCACACATGTCATACTCAAATTATCTGGTCCACAGTCCATGCATAGCAATTAATATCTGAAAGTTCATGATTAAAAAGAATAGATGAATTTAAGATTTTAAAAACCAATATTTATACTGCTATGAGAAAATGATCAAAGAAAATGGATAGCTGGTGAAATTTGTCTTCAGGCTGCAATCAAAGTGTATATTCTGTGTTTTCCTCTCTAAACAAGTTCTGGTAATTTCAACATCTACCTAAGAGCATTCTCCAATCTTTGGTGAATATCTATGCTGATAATACAATGGTATTTAGGTGTAACTCTAAAACTCTAGATGACAAGAGCCTGGCAGCTGATCTCTCCTATGACCTAGCTCTTACAGCTCAGTGAGGGAAAACTAGCTGATCACATTCAATGCCTTGAAAACCAAACTGGTAATATTCTTTCATTACCGAGCAGATCCCGAATTGTTGTCTATCATGATGAATGTGTATTTTCTTCAGGAGAGTGGACATTTTCAGGAGCGTGGAACCACCTAATAATTGCTGTTGTTCTCAAGTCCACTCTGACCTGGGGTCGTAGACACCTGTTAGGGTTCCAGCTATAGATAAATAGTACCCCACCAAAAAATAAAACAAAAATCAAAAATACATTTTTATAATAAAATTAACGACAATACATTTTTATAGAAAAAGGACAATCAATATAACACTAAAAAAATATAAAAATACATTTTTATAAAAAAAATTACCAACAATACATTTTTGTAGTGAAATTATTAGTAATACATTTAAAGTAAAATTGCTGACATTGCATTTTATCATCTATAAACTATATACAGTGAGTCCCCCCCCCCCCCGTATTCGCCTGGGTTAGGGACCAGAACTGGCCGCAAATAGTTAGAATCCGCAAATAATTGTAACCACCTATTGGGACAAATTCAACCCAGATCTCAAGTGGAACTTATATATATGATCCATTGCTAAAGATGCTGGAAAAATGGTCAGTTCCCCGTATCACTCCAGTAAGTAACTGATTCCTCATGCTATCCTCTACCTTTACAAGAACCAGACCATATTGGAAATGGAGTACTTCTAGCATAAATGAACAGAAGCTGCCTAGTCTTCACTTTCCAATTTCAATAGAGTCCAAAAGCATCTTCTTGGCCTTGTGGATGATGAATTATTTTCCAGCCTACAATTCCTTTCCCCAGAGACAAAGCATTACAAGTCTCTTGCTACTCTATTGCTATTTCCATGGAAAGTGTTAAGACAAACTACATTCCTTAGTTCCACCAGTTCTAACCTTCTTGGCTAAGTACATTGTAGCAACTCTCCCTCGTTCCCTTCATATTCCATTGATGAGATGTAAGTTCCACTTGAACAGCTTCTTCCTATAAACTGCTAATTTGTGAAACCAGCTCATAAGAGAATCTTAACCAGTTCAACTCTGGAGTTAAATGTTATCATCCACAACATATCCTCATAAACTGTGCCTCTTACCTCTGTAACCCTTTAACTTAAGTGGCTCTTGGGCCTTGCACAGGGCATATATTATTGTAAAAAAATTAACTTCTTTATTGCACTAAAGTAGAAAGGTTGATGGATACCAATGCTGGTATGACAATTCATATAATGAATGGCCTTACAATTTCCATGTGTTTATTGTTTGTTGGCATAAGATAGCAAATTATCATATTGTAGCACAATTTTTGTTTCTGCAATACAATTAAAATGCTCTTACTGGAAGAATAAAGCAATTTCCAGTTCAACTGGATCTCCAGTTTCTGTATAATATTTAATTAAGTATAAATTTTTTGTCCTCGCCAAATGTCTACCCTTGAGAGATAACTCCCTATCTATAAACTTAATTACATAGGTAATTTTTTAAAATTTCTCTTTACTATAATGAGAAAATAATAGAACAAGCAAGGAAAAATCATTAAAGTTTAATGATAATTAGTATTTGTAAATAATTTAATATAAATTTTATAAGTAGGAAGTTACTACTTATTGAATGGAGAGCATCAAAATTTACATTCCTTCATTAAGTAGGTTCAAGAAAATATGAAAAAAGGTAGCAGGTTTTTGGGGGGGGTTCTTTTATGTGCTATGTCATGTTAGGATATGAATGATCACGGTTCTCTACAACTTCCTATCATTTTTAGCTCTTAGTAATGTTTATTTCCTTACTATGCCCCCACTTCTCTGTTTCACCAACCATTTACACAAGCACATTAGGTAGATTACTTGCTGTTTTCCTCTGCTCTTCTTGCTTTCAGTATGTCATATATGAGTGTCAAATTCTCCATGCTGTCTTTCCTCATTATATATCGCAGAAATTTGTACTGTCTCATTTCTGATTCTAAGTACAAATGTCCTTTTTGTTTCCATTTTACTTAAATTTACTGGCTTATGGCCACATAATTTTGAAACACCAGTTCCCATATGATCACTGAAGTTAAACAACATCAAGCCTGGTCAGTATCTAGATGGGTGACCACTTGGAAATAATAAATCATTATTATGTTCTCCTCACCCCCCCAAAATTTTTACAATCTAAATATATTTTCGGTTTTTAAATAACCTTCAAATGATTGATAAGCCATAGAAAATGAATCAATCAAAACTTTCTTATTGCTTACATGCTCTATCCATGTTATTCTCTGCATCAAGGGCAGTGCAAGGGTCTTGTGGTTTTCTCCCCTCAAATCTATACAGAGCCCCCCAATCTATCACATCTCAATTTTCATAAGGTAGTATTCACATAAAATACAAATTTTATTGTAAGCTAATTATGCCCAATAATAGATCATATGCAATATGGGTGAAGATTTCAACTAGAAGAATTGAAAATAAATGCAATGTATCTAAATACAAATTAGAGACATGTCATAATAGATAATTTGATCTTAAATAATTCAACAATGTTTTGCAACAATTTTTAACATCAACTTGTCGAATAATTTAAATGCATTCAACATTATGGATAAAAAGAAATAATGAATTTTATAAAATGTTTTTATGAGACGAAGCATGAAGAAAAGAAATTCATGGATTTGGATGACAAAAAAATACTCCAGATGGATGAAAATTTTGGGCAGATTTTGACATATTTCTGGGAGGTGGGTTTCCAAATCCGTGAATTTGTTTTTATCATGCTAAGTCATGAAAAAACACTGTCAGTTGTGCTTAGTTTAATTTGTAATGTATATAAATGTAAGTAGAAAAAAAGCAAACATTGATGAGATAGTGAGGGTCACAAATCACAGCCTGGGACTCACAATCAAGCATGCTCCATACCCCACAAGTTCATAGAGGGGGTGGTAGTATGTACCAACCATGGTCAAATGAATCAGTCAATTAAAACTTTCTCATTACTCATATGTTCCATCCATTGTATTCTCAACATTTTTCTATAGAAAAACTTCTGTCACTTCAAGTCTCTTTTTCATCTGTAACAAAACTGTCCAGCATTCATTGTCATCCATTTACAAAAGGACATTACTCATTGTTTCCCTTTGCACATCTTGGTTGTGCACTTTTTCATTTCCATTCTCCTTAAAACTTCCTCATTGCTTGCATGTTCTGTCTATGGTTTTCTCAGTATCCTTCTGTAATTTCCTGTGAGAAGATTGTCTAGCATTCACTACCATATTGAAGGTTTGATATTACATAGCAATTCAGCACTCTTTTACTTACTATCAAATATTTACACTCTTATGCATATATGATCAATAAATACAATTCAAATCTATTCAATCCAACTGACAATCTACCTGTCAAAAAAAAAAAAATCCAAAATCTAACCTCTAAGCATTCTATCATGATCATATTTTTCATAAGAAAACAAGAAAACACACAGAGGGTTGGTTGTAAAATCTTACATTCATGAGAGTATGCAATAATTATTAAATTTATGATTAATCTTATCACATATAAATCTTATAATATAATAATAAAATTCTGCTTGTTCCTCATTAGTTAGTATGTATGCTATGCCTTGCCATTACCTCTGATAAATAATGAACCATTCAGTTTTGACAGTGAAAAGGGACAGAAGAAAAAGATATACCAGAACATTGTTTGGCTTTAATGAGAAAAAGAAAGCATGTAGAACTCCCTTCCGTCTCCCTGCTTTCTAGCCAACTTTAATCTTCAAAAATTTAGATGCAATGTCAATCGCTATCTACTGTCCACCTGATTACTCTCTTCTCTTTCTGCCCATCATTAATGTTTCTGTTCTTAATTCTTCCACACTCTGTAACCCCACCACCCATGTTTTGGTGACATTACTGCCTTGCTTGGGGTGATTCCGATTAAAAAAAATACATAATAAGAAAGAAAGCGAAGACAGAGGAGGCAATAAAGTTATCATGTATTTAATATCTGCTTCAGGGAAATAGAATATTTTAATTTGTATCCTCTTATTTCATAAAATAATGAGTTGCATTCATACTTATGATTGTTATTACAATATCTTCTTAAAGTTGTTAAGATCAAATATTTAATAAATCACAAAGAAAGTGGAAAATAATAACGACTCAAAGGCTTATTTAAAATACATAAATTTTGTCTCTATTCCTTTATCTGTTCTGAAAATTCTCTCTAATTGACAGTTGAATTATTTTATGGTTTGGATCTCCATTTTTATTATTTCTTTATTTAAAATTTGTTGTTTCTATAACCTGATATCACAGGTAGGATTTATTAAAGAATATTTGTTATAGTCATTATATATATATATGTTGGGTTCTCAGCCCAATCCACTTCCCAAAATCTAACTAAACTCCAGAATTTCTGCTAAATTTGGAAAATTAAACAACGAATATTTCAGAGGATAAAGAAAAAAGTTTGAAGATTAACCTTTAACATACTGGAGCTGATTTTACTTGCCAAGCAAAAATTTTATCCTACCAAAGCAAATGACTCAGATGAATGAATAATAGCATATTTGAATTTTGCAGTTGTGTTGTCATATCCTGCTATGGCAACAAAAAATGACCATGACTAAAATTAAATAGTGTGATAGAGGGGCCTTGAAAAACAATGCAGTGGAAACAAAAGGATAAAATTTTTGCTTTTCAAGCAAAATCACCTCCAGTATGTTAATAGTTAAGCACTAAATAATTCTGGGGATTAAAAATAATGTCTGTAGATTAAACACCAAATATTAAATTTCACTTTAGAAATTTTCCACACTTAATCTGTAGGTTGTGCATCATAAATCAGTAAAAATGGGGTTGTCATTTAATGGTAGAATAGATATAAATGTACTGCTCATAATTATATGTATGTAAAAAAAAATATGTAAAAACATTTCAAGAGGATGCTGAGAAGTTGTCAATCTAGCCCACTTACCAAAATCTGACCAAATGACCAGAATTTTTTTAAAGTGCTTCTTGATTAGAGCAAAAACTTTTCAGCACCTCTTCATATTATAATGACCTTATTTCTACATACCATAAAATCAATGCATTGTAGTATCATTTTTTTAGCACAATAACATTTAAATGCTTTAACCTTGAGGATAAAGTAATTTCCAATTCAATAGCACAATCAATTTTTGAGTAATTTTAAGTAAGTATAAAATAGGAAAAAAAAGGTCTGTTCAAGACAGATAATTAACTGCTGATGGCCTGAATCAAATTTAATATCAGTAAGGTTCCTTTGTTCTAAGAGAAGTTGATCTGTGATGATCCCAACATGTACTGGCTACACTCCAGATGAGACTATAACAGACTTTGCATTCAGTGTTGTATCAGAGAAGTCAGCTACATCAACAGGTTGACCTGGAAGATATTCTCATAGCCACCAGATGCAGATTCGCACTTCATAGAATATCAATGGCTGCCCGACATGTAAACAGGTGGTTGACCCAGCTGCACTTAGGATGTGAATCTGTGGAAGAGACAACCAGCTGAGCTGAAGATATATAAGCACTCCACCTGAGAGGGGAAGACAGAGAGTGTTTTACATCCTTATATGAAGAAGAAGAATCTAAATTTAGAGGAAACACCTAAAGCCACACACCCAGTCACTGATATTAATGGATGAAGTTTGGGAACGAATAAACAATAATTTTAGGCATGAGAGATTTTGTCTGATGTTCTTATTAATCATTACAATGATAGTATCATATAATGACAGAGTCATTCCTTTTATCTGTTTGCATAGTTGCTAAGAAAAGAGTGATGAAACTAATAATAATATTTAAACATTGTGATAATGTTGCAAATAATTATAATATAAATCTAATATATAGGAAGTAACCTCCAAATCAAGACACTGAAAGTAACATTTAAGCAAGTCCTTTTAGTACAGAAATGAACTGGAAATGATTTCATTATAGAATTACATTGAAAATCACGAAAATAAAAACAATTGTCACTGGTCAGGAGAATTATTGTGTTGCTAACAGAATAGGGTTATTACATATGTAGCAGATGTTAAATCCTTTTTCTAGCTATGCAGGTGTGGAAAATCATATCAGCGGAAGTAACCACTTTTCAGCTTTTTGGCATGCATGAAAAGAAAAATTTGGAGCATGCGTGCTGTAGATTTGTGCAAGGTCATGACAGGATGCTAAAGTTAGTGCTCTATGCAATAGACACACATGACATTGTCAGTGTACCTCACCCACTAATTCACCAGGCAAATTAAGTTCTCCTTTAACCTTCATTATTTGCAGGGACTCCATGAAATTTTCTGTACATGAAAGATGGTTCCGATGGAATAAAATATTTCTGTCTTGTTTTGTTGTACTCTTTTGGTTGTATATTTCCTCAACACTTTTAGTTTTTGTTCAACATATGATCCCTAACCTAGTAACAACAGTTTGGTGATCACAAGGCCAGCTGTGAATTTCTTTATTTCATGTTAACTTTACACATATATAATGCAAATGCATTACAAATAATTTTGTAATGAAAAAGTGGGCACAGGTTCAAATCCTGGTGGAGGGCAGATTTTCTTTTATTAAGTTTTTCTAAGTGTGCAGATTGGTAGATGAAATAAACACCATTTTAAAAACAGAGCGTCTACTCAAATATGGATATCCACTAAAAATAACATTTGAAGTAATAAAAATATGTGTGATTAAAAAATAAATTCCATTAATTCTTTAGAAATTGCTTTGTTTACATTTTTTATACAAAACAGAGCAGATATGGTTTCAAGAAAAATCTGAACAAGTGAATGGACATTAAAGTATATACAACCTTGCTTGTGGGGCTTTTCATAGCCAAGTGTTTTAAAGTATGTTGGATTAGACAGTGATTCTTCTTACAGGGATATAAAGGTTTGAATCCTGACAGAGAGCACATTTTTTTTATTAAGTTCTCTTGCGTGTGAAGGCTGGTAGATGACTAAAAACTGCTTAAAAAACAGAGCATCTACTCAAATATAGGTATACACTAAAAAGAACATTTGAAGTAATAAAAATATGTGTGATTAAAAAATAAATTCCATTAATTCTTCAGAAATTGCTTTGTTTATATTTTGGATCTGAAATTGAGCAGATATGGGCTTTCAATAAAAATCTGAACAAATGAATGTACTTTAAAGCACATAGAAACTTGCTTAACTGTGAAACTCACCTTAGCCAAATGGTCAAAACATGCTGGACCAGGTGGTTGTTTCTCTTGTAAAGGGTAATGCAGGTTCAGATCCTTCTAGAGGGCACATTAATAAGTTTTCTCAAATATGAAAGCCAGTAGATGAAATAAACAATGTTTAAAAAAAAATGAAACATCTTCTCAAATACTGCACTAAAAATAACATTTGAAGTAATAAAAATATAGAAATGTACTGAAAATTATGAAAAATTGGATTAATACTGGTCAAGAATTAAGTAAACAATGCTAACATGGAAAATATATGTAATTATAGTCAGAAAATAATAATCTTATTTTTTAGTTTAATCTATAAACTTATGAAAGCAAGCAACTTACTTGGTACTGGATGACTTTAAGTATCTTATGATATTGAAACTGATTTTTATTGACTAAATTCACTTTTATCCTGTCATTTAATTAAACATGAATCAAAAAAGATGATAATAATAATAAAAAGAAAAAGAAAGAAAAAAAGAATAAATAATAAAGAAAGAGAAAAATCTGACCAAACACACACATACTCACATGCATAAAATGCTATTAACAAATTGGCTTTTGCTGACATTAAAGATATGAAAATGTTAAAAAAAATCCAGAAAAATAATAATTATCTTCCATTTCTACCTGTTGATGAGTTTTATGAAAATAACGTATGTCCACAAACACTGAATGAATAAGAAATAAAAAGGCCTTACCAAATTCTGGAGTAAGTTCTGAAAATCAAACTTTATACAAATGGTTTGTAAAACTGGCATGCTACCTATGACACTACATGAACAGTGGGTACAATAGTATTTAGTCTTATCTACTGTTATATCCTAGATTATAGGGATGAACAAAAACAAAGGGAAATAAAAGACAAGTGTATTTTTGAACATGTACTAAAACAACTTTTGTTTATTTACTGAGAACAGTAAGGATTTGTTTGGATGGAAACCAGGAATTCCAAGTATGTGTCAGTATGTCAGCATGTTTAATTTAGAAGTGCCATGCTCTGACTACCTGACAGGGGAAGTAACTCAATTGTATTTTGAGTTATCATCCTTTATAGGGGAAATAATTTTGCATCCCCTAACATCTACAATTTATTTTCTTTACCAGGATTATTTTGCCAGGAACATGTTCACAAATACATGCATAAATTTCTTTTTTATGAAAGCAAATAATATCCCTCTACATGAACGACATTACTTTTTTTCCATGGAGCTCAACTTTTTAGACCCATTCATGGAGATTTATCCCTGTCAATATACTGCCTTTTGCATTGAACATTGCCACAAATAACCCATTTTGTTGTTGCTACTGATAAACAATCCACTTTGTTTTTTTTTTCTAAGAACATGTGAGATCCAAACACTTACATTGTTGATGTTCCCTATCTTTTCTAAGAGGTGGCATATAATTTAAAAATATGTAAAAACGAAATAAAATCAATAAATAAAATAATAATAAGGAACAAAAAAAGAAAAAAATTCATTTTCCCATGATGCAAGTAATAAAGAAACCAGAGAGGATTTTTAGTCAAATGTGCGATTTTATGATCCCACTTCCGAAAAGGACAGAATCTTTCTTTTTTCCACTTTCCAATGACATCATTCAGACATGTTTTGGCAACCCTACTCATGAAGTAAGCGAATTGATCATTCCAACTCCATACAAAGCTGACTTAAGCTCCATGGCTGAGATCTGCCATACCATGTACATTGTAGCAAACCACCCTTATTCCTTTTGTATTCCATTGCTTTGTGGTCCTGATTACTGAAGGATGAGAATTTCAATTATTTCCTTGCTGTACTGGCCTGGCTTACAGAATGAGCCAATAACCAAATGAATGCAATTTCTTTTTGACTTTCATGAAATGATTTGATTGGTATATCAGTGACCATTTTCTGTTGACATTGTATTTTTTTTTTTTAAATGTTTTTAAAAAGATCTTTTTTCTTTCTTAATAGATTATATACCTGAAGATGGCTAGAGAAAAGATCAACTAAAATTTTGTGGTAACAATCTCAAGAATAGAAAGAATAGAGTTCAGTTATCCAAACAGACCTTTAGATTACAATTCATGCTTTGCCAGATCAAAGTTAGGTGCAATATTCATTGTTTAATTCTTCAAAGTTGTGAACTGGAGCAAGAATTGGCTGGTCAACTTCAATGCTTCTAAAACAAAACTGCTCTCTATTAATCACCACAGAGATCCCTCCCTGCCCTCCATTAGAATGTCTGACGCTCAACTCTCTGCAGCTTCTTGGTCTCACAATGACTGCTGACCTGAGATGGAATAAATACATTGAGTCAATTGCTTCGTCCACCGCAAGGAAAGTTGGCTCCCTGTGCCGCGGCAGGAAATTTTTCTCCCCGGAATCGATCCTCCAGATCTACAAATCAACAATTCGCCCTTGCATGGAGTATTGCTGCCATATATGGTCTGGTGCCCCTTCTGTTTGCCTCGGGGTTCTTGATAGGCTCCAGAGGCGGATATGCAATGTAGTTGGCCCTGCTCTGTCGTCTCGTCTACAGTCACTTTCTCACAGACACGCCGTCGCCTCTCTCTGTCTGTTCTACAAATACTTTCATGGAAATTGTTCTGAGGAGCTGCATTCACTGGTTCCCAGACGTCATGAGTTCAAGCGCCCTACGAGGCTGGCATCCCGCTCTCACCCCTTCACTGTCAAAACTCCTAAATGTAGCCGTCTCTTCTTCTGCAATAGCTTCATGTCTCGCACCTCTCGCCTGTGGAACTCCCTTCCCTATTCCAGTTTCTCTGAGAGCTATAATCTCCAGTTATTCAAGTGTAATGTCAATTGACATCTCCAGTTGCCTTGATCTTTCCACTACCCTCCTCCGCATCCTTTCTTCTATCACTCCTATCTGATCTTGCTCTAAATTTTCTGTAACCCCTTGCATCCTAGTGGCTCTCTGCCTTGCTTGGGGTGAAATGCTTAAAAAAAAATAAATAAATAAATAAAAAGGATTTTCAAGAAAAGATGAAATTTCCAAGCAATGGATTGAATACATATTTTTACCCACTTTGAACTGACTGATTTACATATGAAGTTACAAAGACCATAAATATCTATGGTCATTACCCATGAGGCAGTTGAGTGCATACTACTTCCAGTGAGTCAGTAACAATACACTACAATAGTGTTGTCAATATCTAAAGAAATGAATGAACAATTATTACTTGATAATCATGAGTATACACAAGTGTGGCTTAGGATACAAGCAGCTAAAGGTAGAACAAAAAAGCTAAAGGATCTAAAATCAGTTGGAGAAAAAAAACAAATAATTAATCTCTTCTTGACATCTACTAGTTGTGAGGCTATTATAAAATTATCAGCAATTGCACACACAAATCATTTGAAGAAAAGGATGTTTGATGACATAAGTCAACTCATACTGAAAAACATAACACCCAAGAAAAAAACTAGTGAATGCAGAGATAGTTAAGTTTATGAATATTTTTCAAAAAGTGAATGAAGCAGTTATTGAATATATTCTTTGTTTAAAAAAGGCCACTAAATATTGTGAATTTGAGAAACTGGTATAGGAAAACCAGTCAATTGAAGAGGATTTGATCCAAATGAAATTTGTAAAATGAGGAAAAATAACTAATGCATTTACAGCTGGCAAAGTTGTTACTAAAACAGTGTGTTGTATTTGTTCAGTAACAAGGATTAATTGGAAAATTTAATAGAACAAAAGTTATGGGTCTGATAGAGGAAATGAACACATATGCGATAAAGAAAAATGATAGAATAATGTGTACTTTTTGTGGATATCAACATCAAAAGAGAAAAACAGAAATGTTCAGCATATAAAAAAAAATGGAAAAATGAATCACTTTGAATGTATGTGTAAATCCAAAAAGAAAAACAGAAACCGTGCATTAAAATGAAAAGGAAATAAGTATGGATGTCTTTTCATTGAAAAGAAAAAATGAAAAAAAGGTTATTAAAAACATGAATCAATAATGTTTTATTGGACATGCAACTAGATATGGGAAATGACATGACCTTGATAACCAGAAATTTCTGGAAGAAATTAGGAAAAACAAGATTAAAGAAAAAACATATCCAATTGAATCAGTTCGATGGATCTGTGATAAAAACATTAGACTATTTTGAAGCCTATCTGTAACTAAAAACTACCAATTATCATGGCAAACTATGAAAAGAATCAAGGCCTAATAGTAAATGATGTATTAAACATAAATTCAACATAATTAGTAAACAAAGTCAAGGTAGAAGAAACTGGAATGTTAAAAATCTATGAAAAGTATTGTTTGCAAACTGACAAGGACAAATATATAAATTTGAGAGAAAACAATTTACATATTTACAGAAATTGAATGTGACAATAATTTGTTCATGCAGTTTAACAGATATAAATTAACAGATAAGAGGGAAAGGAATTAAGGTCTTACTTGAGAGTTGGCATGGTCATGCACTGAAATGCAATGTGATTCAGTATAAAAGATGAGAGAATATGGAAATCTGAAATTTATAAGCAGACATCTTGGGAAACTGGCACCAACTAGCTAAATAACTTACATTTTGTGCATTCACCAGATTGTCACATAGCATGTTTATTAACTTTTGACATGTGCATAAATTATAGCTGAGTCAAGGGTAGAAAACTAAGTTTTGCAGTTCTACATTTTCACTCTTTACTTACAGTAAGAGGGGTAAATATCTAAAACTCAATGTTCCCTTTCTCTGTATTTTTTGCATATAGATTTTCCATTAACTTTTAGCCAGAAGCACATTGTAATATTCTTTGTGTGTAAGTTGTATTCAGTTTATGTGGTTAATGGAACATCAAATTAGAATAACAAAAACCCATACATTTCACTGCTTTGCAATGATAGGCCAGGAGGTTTGTGCTTCTAACAATGCCAACACTCATCAACTGATGATACATTGTGATTAAAAGAAATTGATGTTGATTATAATATCAAGAGAGGAAAATATGAAAATTGAATGCCTTTGTGTTTTTGATGTTATTACCACATTCTGTCTGATCCATTTGACATTATAGTTATATAATTTATAAAAGAGAAAGGGCTATTTTTAATAAAATAAACAACATAAAATGTTCACTGATATAGCATATTGTATGAATGCAAGAGACATCGAAGTGACATTCATTGTCTCATTGTCTAGTTGTATATCAGGCCAATATAGATTTCAATAGAAAGTGCTTATCATTATTCAGCAAGAACAGGAATCAGGGAGACCACTGTTAATTCCATGTTTAGCAGTGGAATTATATCATCTGTGAATTGGGAATGAACTGATCTGGTTGGTATATTAGAGCAGTGCTTCTCAAACTATCAGAATGTGGTTACTGGCAGTTTTCTTTTTCAAGTTAGGGACCAGTGAGCAAAGTTTTCCAATCAGGCTGGGGGTCAGGTTGGAGGTCACTGCTTCCTAAAACATGTTTTTTGAGATATGTTATATAAAAGAATCATTTTGAGATTATGTTTACTAAATATGAAGACATGGTATCTTATTCATTCTAAGGCGTGTTATCATTGACGTAACATGTCTTCTCAGTGTTCCAGTGACCAGAGCCATATTTGTGCCATATAATTGTATAATAACGGTCCAAGAAAATACTATTTGAACAGTTTTAGTATTATTCATTTATACCAGAAATACATAAGGAATATAATAAAAGTTGCATTTTTAAAAAAATTTATATTGATTTTGTTGAACTATGTCCATGATAATGGCATTTTCATATTCCTAGGTGACGTTCCCACACAATCAGTCACCACATTATGATGATGGTATTGGCATACATACTTTAGTTCACAGTTTTGCTGTTCATTATATCGTATTCGTTAGTTGTACTGCAATGAAATTTAATATGAGTGAGTAATTGAAAAATGTAACCATAATAAATATAAAATTAAAATGGAAATATTAAAATAAAATTGAGTCAGATATCCTGACAATTTTCTGTGGCATGGATTCTGACTACTGTTTCTTTGTTTCCAAGAAATACTCCACGTACTGGTAGACGATAGCTTGCATATTTGCACTGGTATGCATACCACACTTTGAGAAGCACCGTACTAGAGAACATTCTTTTGAAAGAAAAAAAAATTGTTGGAAAAAAATTTAAAAACTATGAACTTAATTTTGTGTATAGGTTAACACTTGACTTTTAACCAGAAATACACTGTGGTAATCTTTGCATATAGGTAGAATCTAATTTATATGGGTAATGGAACAGCAAATTAAAATAACAAAGACCCATACATTTGGCTACTTTGCAATGATAGGGCAGGAGGTTTGTCCTTGTAGCCATGCCAACACTCATCAGCTGATGATACATTACATTTCAGCAAAACTGATGTTGATTATAATATCAAGAGGAGAAAATATTGAAAGAGTTTTGCATAATTTCTGTTGATGTATGAGTAATGTGATTACCTTGTATAAGCTCAGAACTATTATAGGATTTTGCAATAATATTACATCATAAATTTTCTGGAATAAAGAATTACATTGATATATTAGCAACCATTTTCTGGGGGCCATCTTGTTTTGGAAAAGGAAAGAGAACTTTCCTCACAGATTTTTCACATGAAGGAGGCTATAAAATGAACTGCCCAATAACAACCTCAAGAAAAAACAAAAAAGTTCAATTGTCTGAACAAAGTTTGGAATATGAATAATTGTTCTCAATGTTATAGGGAATTAATATATATATATATATATACATACACACACACATATATGTATGTGTGCATGTGTATGTTATGTAAAAACATATATATATATACTATTATTAAATATATTTTATTATAGAAAAATATATATATATTTTATATGATATATTATATAATAATATATTTTATAAATATATTTATATTTATATAAAATAACTTTTTGGTTAATTGGTTTTGTCAAGTTGAAGCAACTAGATGTATAAAATTGGTCTTGTAAAGTGGAAGCAAACAGTTTTTTTTCTACCATTCACCATATTCAAGGTCCAAGAGCCACTCAAGGTAGGTAGAGGGTTACTGAAGAGTGGTGTTGCATGAGTGGTAAGAGTAAGAGGTAAGAAGTACAGTTTATGAAGATATGCGGGAAAGAAAATGGTTAACTTTCAACTTGAAAAGGTTAAGAATGTATTGGTTGGGAAAGCATCCTCTTGGGAGTTTGTTCCACAAGAAAGCTGTTCAAGTGGAACTTCCTCCTTACTAATGGAATATAAAGGGAATAGGAATGGTTTGTTTCTGTGTACATTTTTGTTTTAATCATTTCACCTCAAGTAAGGCAATAATGCTACCAGAATGCAAGGAGTTACAGAGAGAGTGGAAAAGAATGAGCAGACTTTAGAGAGGATAAAGGACAATAAAAGAACTGTTTTCTGAAAGTGAAAAGATGACAATGTGGTGAACCGTCCCGTAGAAGCAAGCGAGCCAGAGAGGCTTGCATCTGATGCATAGGAAAATAAGGGTCTTACCTTAACATGTGGCACGTGACATCAGCAAGTTTGCTCCATGAAAATGGCATTACTCTCCCGTCTAGCAATTTTAACAGTATGTGCAGCAACAGGGGTTTTTGTACAGTTTGGCATGCTTCCACCAATAGCAAGTCATGTGCTGATTGGTTAAACTGGAGGAGGCTATTTACCTGGGTAATTGAAAATAAAAGTGAAGAACACTGATTGGTTGGTCGACCATGGTGTTGGCCTGATAAAAGAACACTGAAGCAGTGGAAAGGACAGAATAATAGATGGATTTACAAAGTGAAGTGTTCAGAAAGCAAGAACGGTGGATTGAACCAGCAGTATCTTGATTTGTACAAGTGACTCATTTAAACTACAGACAATTGGCATTGCATTTAAATTTTTGGAGTTTGTAGGTGGCAGGGAAGAAAAAATCAGAATGGAGTTCCACAGGCAAGAAAAGAAACTATTAAAATAAAACATACCGATGCATCTTAGCTATTTCAGCAATAAATAAGACCTAATTGCCAATTTAATTCATGCCGTCAAGGTAATTGCCATGAAAATATTTGTAGAAAAAACATGGAAGCCATGTCATATTGGTGAGAAAGTTATTGAAGTCAAGATACCAGGCCAGGATCAATTACATTACAGGCCCTTCTTTGAATTCTATGAAGAAAATCAAGACATGTTTTGGGAGCACCAGACTAGATATGCCAGCAATATTCAATGCATGGTATAGCAAGGCAGATCTTAGCTGTGAAGTTTAGAACTCTTTGAACTAAGAAATTATTGATTGCCAGAACATTCTCCAATAAATAGCAATAGAGTAGCAAGAAGCATGCAACATTTTGTCTATGGGGAAAGTGGTTGTAGGGTGGAAAATAATATATAAATTTTTATATATCCATCTCCTGATTTGAACCAAAAACCTGAAGATAAACACGCAAACAACATACCAAACAGCATATATAACATATATTACAATTGTAAAAACAAATCTGGAATGATTGTATTTTTACTGTAGGAATTAGATTGTGTAAATGCTATTGACAAAACCTGTTTGCAAATATTTAGTATCTGTTCAGATAGTGAATGATAGTTTTGCACACAAAACGGCTTTACTTCTTTTTACTTAAATGCATAAACATAGAGTGATTCTTGAAATGCAATTCTGTTATTAACTTCTTACTTTGAAGCTTTTCTTTTACACAAATGACAGAATCTTTGTGCAGATTGTAAAGCAGAAGAAGAGTAACGAATAGAAATGTGATGGCTGTTATCTTGTTATTAAATAAGCTTAACATAAGACAGTTGTCAATATAATCTAATATTTCGACCAAACCAATACTTTGATAAATACATACAAATATACACATGGGCATGAAAATATGAGAATCACTATTTGTAGACTGAGAAACTCAAGTGCTTTTAACATTTCCTATGTATTTTATTCTTGGAGAGAATCTTCTGATACACTGAAAGATATTCTCATATTTGTGGAGAAAAACTAAAAAATTATATATAAAGTTAAATTCGGGAAAAAATAAATAGATTAGATTCAAATTATAGTGGTTGATTGATTTGTTTTTTACAGTTTATCAACCCTTTTGCAGGTTATTTAAAGCCAGAAAATATTTTTAGATGGTAAGAATTTTTTTTCAGCGATAATAATGATTTACTGATACACGTCCTACTAATTAACCCATAGCTAGGGGGAAAGAAAAGGTGGATTCATGCCTTTTCCAAGGGTATTAAGTGAATATAATGACTCCAACTGTAATCAGAACTCAGCTCTCTGATTTCCAATTCTGAGCCATTAACCATTACACCACATCTAAACTTACAGCACTTGGCATTTCCAAGTAGTCACCCATCTAAGTACTGACCAGACTTGATGTTGCTTAACTTTTCAGATTATGCAAGAAATAGTATTTCAACACGATATGGTTGTAAATCTTCAAATTATTAGAATATATATATTATTAATTAAACAGTTTCAAACAAAATAAAACCTCTTTTTATTGAAAATTATTAATATGATACAATATATCTCTACTTAGGGGAAACCAACTTGGAATTTAATTAATTTATAATAGAGAGAGAAAGATAAAATTTACAGGACATTTAAAGCATAACAAATTATTAATCTGTAGTTTCAGCTTTTAACCGTGTATAGTTATTAAGTTATTAGAAATTTTATAATCTTAGATGTAGCCATAAGTTCTATATTAACAGTTTCTTCTCTTCTGGCTACATGCTTTCCAGCCAACTTTGATCTTCAAAAATTTAAATGCAATGTCATTTGCTATACTGTCTTCCTGATTACTCTTCTATTGTTCTCACACCTTAATAATGTTTTTTCTTTTTTCTTATCCTTCCACACTTAGTAACCCCATGTGCCTTAGTGTTTTTACTGCCTTGCATGGGGTGAAATGATTAAAAAATAAAATTGGAATGAGAGAGAGAAAATATCCATGTGAAATAAACATCAAACTAATTTATTTATATTTTAAACAAACCAGGTTTCAGTGATTGCTGAATGTGTGTTGAATATGGGATGAAAATTCTTAATTCTTAATGTATGAGAGGAACATAATTATGAATTTAAGTACCTTTGAAATAAGGTTGTAAAAAGCTCTGGTGGTAATGATTTGGTTACAAGAGGTGTAGCAAGTTGAATATTTTACCTGGAAAAGCTTTGAATATTTTTTTTTTCACTCTTGATTTGTTCAAAAAGTATTTTTAAAATCACATTGTGTGTCTGACTACTATGACCACATCTGATATCACATCATTTGTAATTTTTTATGGCCACAAACTTATGTTCAACACCTGTAAATTTTTGGCACCTTTACCAGGATCCTCTTTTAGTAGAATATTTTTAAACATAAACTCAATGTCTGTTCTTAACTTCTATAAGACAATATATGTTTGAATTAGTCATCAAGGTGCCAATCTTTATGAGTTGTTTACATTGACACAAGAATTGCATATGAACTCACTCATCTTCTTTTCAACAACTATATTAGCTGCAGAAATCAAGAAGACATCAACAATCTGTAAGATAACTCCAGTATTGGGATGAAGCTAAAAGTACACAACAAGCAAATATTTCACTTGAAATGTCTTTTATATTCCAAGAGAAAATGCTGAACAAATTTTGTATCAAACAAAACATTGTTTTGTACAGAGTACCTCTTTCTGAAACATGACAATAGTATACAATATGATTTTTTCTTTTAGAAACCAAATCCCTGTACTGCAACCAACCAACAGTCATTACTTTCAAGGTTAGTGAATAAAATAATTGTTATGTTTTGTGTCATCTTTGTGCTGTTTCAACTTTTCAGTGGCCAGTCTCATATAATTTATCTTTCTAATCTAAGCCCAGTGGAACATAGTGTCAGAGATGAATTCTTTCTAAAAGAAGAAAATTATTTTCTCGTAGAACAGGACTCAATTCAAAAAAAAAAAAAAAGAAATTTATTAAAAAAAGAAAGAAAACAAATTTCAAATTAACTACATCAGAAACTGTTACACTTTACAAATCTGGGAAATTAACTGAAATGACCAACCGCAAAGATTTCAATGTTTTTGAAAAGCCAATGAAGGGAGATTACATTATGACAATATCTAGAACACAAATGTTGTCTGCCAAATATGTGAACACAAGAGCACATGTTACTCTTAAAGAACATCTCACCAGTCAAGAAATGCCTCTCAAACTGTCATAAAAATATTCTGAAAAGAGGACCATCTTCCACCATATACTATCTTCCTGATAACTGGTCTTCTTGTACTAAATATAACCACTAGGATTTCTTAGCATTTTCTATACCTTAAATTAGATTAACACATTGTCCTGTTGTCAGGTTGCCATCTGTAGTTGCCTGCACCTTGAGACATTTGCTTTTATAAGGAATCTACAGACATATTAGTTAGCAACTGAATAAAATATCCAATAAAGTATCCTTCTGCAAAATTTTAGTCCTTATAATAATATATTTATAACAACAGAAATAATATTGATTATGATTATGATGATTATAATCACTTCTAGTTCCACCAGGGATTCAACTTTGTGAGGATTCAACTTTTCAGTGGCCAGTCTCATATAATTTATCTTTCCAATTTAAGCCCAGTGGAACATAGTGTCAGAGAAGAATTCTTTCTAAAAGAAGAAAATTATTTTCTAGAAGGAGAGGACCCAATTCAAAAAATAAGAAAAGATGTTTAAATTAACTCTACACCAGAACCGTTTGACTTTACAAATCTAGGAAATTGGCTCAGTTGCAGAAATTCAAAGTTTTGAGAAGCATTGAAACTCTGGGAAGAAGATAACAAAACTCAAATCAGTAGATTAATTTATTGCATGGGAAGCAGAATCAAAAATTCTGGATATTTTCTTTCTCAAATGTCTATGACTCAGTTTTGGAAAAATTCAATGCTTACTTCATGCCTAAAAGAAATATAATTAATGAAAGGGCAACATTTTATCTTCGAGTTCAGTTACTAAAAGAACCAGTGGAAACCTTTATTCGCACATTGCATGGATTAACAGAAGCATTTAAGTTTCCGAATAAAAATCACCAAATTAGAGACTGTCTTGTGATTGGACTACAGAATAAGGACCTATCTGAAAGATTCCAATTAATTCCTGATTTAAAACTCAAGAAAGCTACGGTGATTGGCCAGATGTAGTGAGGAAATAAAATCTTAAATGGAAGAAATACATGAGAAAAATGTAAATGAACTAAAGAGCCAGAAAACCCCACAAGACACAAAAAGAAAAAGTGGAAAAAACAACTGTAATATGTGTGACAGAAAACATGATTTTAAAAACTGTCTAGCAAAAGGGAAACACTACAATAAATGAGGGAAAATGAATCACTTTGTTGGGTAGCGTGCAAAACGAAAATTAATACAATAAAAACAGTAAATGAAGAAGAGAAATATTTCTGACAAGAGCTAATAGAAACAGATTTAAATGACACATGATATAAAATTTGTAAAACAGAAGTGAGGTTTAAAAATTGACACAGGTGTCAACATAAGCATTATCTCAATCAAAACTTACAAAAATCTGAGAGAAAAACCTTTATTAAAACCAGTAAATGGCACCTTCACAAGTCATAGAGGATTAGTCCATTGCATTGGAAAATTTAATACCGCTATAGAAGAAGGTAAGGACAAATATTATTTGGATATATATGTCATTAAATGTGTAATGGGAGAGAAATTATTGTCTAGAAAAATGTTTGTGAAAATGAATTTAGTGAAACGCTTAGACAAATAGAACAGATAACTTCATTTGATGCTGGTAGGTGTATGAATGGAGTACCACTTAAAATAGTTAAAAAAAAAAAAGAACACTTTACCCTACTGTATAGCAACAGAGTCCCATCCCCTATTTTACCTTAAGGTGAAGGAAGAATTGAATAAAAATGTTTTTAGGTTTACCACATCATGTGTCGTCTTTGCGTTACTTCAACTTTTCAGCGGCCAGTCTCGTATAATTTATCTTTCCGCCCTAAGCCCAGTGGAAGAGTTAGTTTTATATGTTATTCCTACTATGAACTTATATAAACATTCAAGTATATCAAACTCACATATCCATACTTAACTAATAGCTAAGTAAGTCTACATTATAAAAAATATAGGTTATTTCCTCTTGGTTGATAAGACCTGCTGATAGAAAGATGAGTCCATTTATCTGATAATAATGGATAAGACCAAAAATTAGGCACCAAATGGAATTTAGGCACCAAAGACAAGAGGCCTTGAAGAGTATAAACAGAACAGACATGTTTTTAGCCTACTCCAAGAACAGGCAATGCTGGCCTCAAACAATTCAAGGACAAGCAGTAATCAAAAGATAATATGAGCAGCATCAGATAAAGTATTTCAATCAATTTCAAATAGATACATGTATTTGGATTTTGTCCCTGATGTCATGACTTTAACTATTAAAGCAATTCTATATTCTCATTCTATAATGTATTTCTTATATAAAGTATGTTTTTTAAACTGTTCAATTGTCTCATCATTGTTCATCAGCCATGACTCAATTTGAGAAGTTGGTAAATTTCTCACAACATTCTCCCCTTACAAACAAGATATCTATCTATTAGTAAAGACACTCATACAGAAAAGTTATGCTGTACACAGAAAGCATGAAATATATTTAATAATTGAACCTTGTTTGATTCATTCGTTTTTTACAGCTTATCAACCTATTATACTGGAACACACCTATTCTATTGTTAATAGACTCTCTTACCTATAATGAGTAGGAGTAGTAAGAGTAACAAGGGAGTTGGCAGAGAGCTGGTCAGTCAGTCGATGTCGGACGACCATTAGTCAGATATTGAAGTATCAGCCACCCCAACTAGATTACTGTGTCATTACCTATTATATCAAGTTCCTAACATTTTGTACGTCGAACCTATTTAGGACCGACAGTACAAATACAAGCCTCCACTGTGAAACCACTACATAACACAACCCTTTGCAGGTTATTTAAAGCCAGAAAATATTTTTACATTGTAAGAATTTTCCTTTTTTCGAAATAATAATGTTTTAGTGATACAAGTCTTACTAACTAACCTATTGAGGGGGTGGGAGAAGAAGTGGATTCATACCTTTACCAAATGTATTTGTATGCAAGTGAATATGATGAGCCCAAGTGCAATTGGAACTTGGTTGTCTGGTTTCCAACTCCAAGCAATTAACCAATACACCACCTGAACATCCAAGCTTACAGCACCTAGTATTACCAAGTGGTCACTAATCTAGGTACTGACCAGGCTTAATATTGCTTAACTTAGGTGATCATATGAGAACCATTAGTTTCAACATGATATGGCCCAAAGTCTTGTTGTTTGAGTTCAATGTGTAATGGTTAAAAATAGACTATTTTTATTGGTATGGCATAACAACTAATTTAGTTTGTTCACCAATTTATAACTGTTTTGGATATTTAAAATGCAAAGTTGAGTGTAAACACATTACTCTTTGCAAAATAAAATGTATTCTCACATTACAAGGCCCAAGGGTCCTACAAGATAGAGGATTACTGAGTGTTGTAATGGAGGGGGAAGGAAGAATCAGGAAGTGCCTATTATAAAGATATGATGTTTTTATGGCTTATCAACATTTTGCAGGTCATTTAAAGCCAGAAAATGTTTTCATATTGTAAGAATTATTTGGCAATAATAATGATTTAGCAATATAAATTCCACTAATAAACCAATACCTGGGGAGAGAAGGGGTAGATTCATACCTTTCTGAAGGATATTTGTACGTAAGTGAATGAAATGAACTTGACTGGATTTTGAACTTGGCTCTCCAATTTTCAATTCCTAGTTGCTATCTATTACACCAGTTTCACATCCAAGCTTACAGCACATGGCAATCCCAAGTGGATGTGGAACATCTATATAAGATATTAATAATACTAACTAGATCGTAATACATAGCAATATTAAAGCTGGATAAACAAAATAAGGTAATTATCCATAGAGGGTGGACCATTATATACAAATAAATTATGGTTATAGTATTATTTATTATCTGGTTGTTATGTTGTGTTGGAGACATGAGAGATAGTAATACTGAGTAAAATTCTGAATTTGAAGCTAAATGTAGATCAAATATGAATGAGAATCTGACAGAATAATAAGATAAAGAATAAGTAAAATGTATACAGTCTTTCTCGAATGTTTTTTATAAATGTATTTAATGAGTGTTCATATAATTTAATTGGAAAATACAAGAAGTGTCTGGACTGTTTTTACCTCAAATTTTTGTTGCGTATTAAGAGATAAATGTTACTATTATGGCCTGGAAAAGGAAAAGGAGTAGAAATTTTTGTTGATGCACATGTTGATGGCCTGTCCATGATGACATCTTGTCCAAGTGAGAATGTCACTTGTTTTTGTGTAGAGGAGAAAAGTGGGGTCGGTTCTCATTGGTTATAGAAAGACTGAACTGGTGATAATTACTGCTATAATTATTTTATTATAATTATTTTTAACACTACAATCAATTTTTATTTATTTACAAGCAGTAGAGCCTGGCGTTGCCCAGGGATGTAACAGTAAGAGATAGATCAAGTATCGACCATCATAAAGATTAAAAAATAAAATTGACAAAGATTATTGCTTAAGGTTGACATATGCGCATGTCTTAATTAGATTTTTTTTTGTTTTGTTTTTTTTTTTTGCTTTTTTTTTACGAATTGGTCAAACCCAGACTCAAACAAAAACATTGTTTTCAATCGTTATGAGTCTACCGATTGAATAGAATTTTATTATAAACAATTGTCTTGTAAACGGAATTTTTAAAGCATTCTGAATGTAAAAATAAAGAAAAAAGTGTGCAAGACAATAAGAAACACTACCTGCCAAAAAAAAGTGAAGTTTTGTTGAAATTGGTTGAAAAATGTAGGAAATCTGATCCCATATATAAACAAACACATATAACACACACGCACACACAAACAACCTGGGTTTTATAATAAGTATAACTCGATATGAGTTGTCCCCCTTTCATTCTCATGATGCCTCTTAATCGTGTTTTCAAGTTGATTTTGTGCAAAACAATTGTGTTTTTCCAATTTTTGGTGCTGTCAGAACCACTGCAAGGTAATTTTACGTAGTCCTGTGAAGTTTTGTTGAAATCAGTTGAAAAATGTAGGAAATCCGATCTAATATATAAACGTACAGACACACACACACACACACAACCTGGGTTTTATAATAAGTATGATATTTATGTGATTGTATAATTAATGTGATTTAGTGACAGTATAATTAATTTTTTATTTATGCATTTCTTTATGGACATGACAATATCAATCCTCCTATAGAGCAGTGAATATTATTTGCCACCATTTTTGGAAGGTATCTTTCACTATTCTTATACCATTTAGTTTTAACATTCTCTATTGTCCATTATAACATTTCCCAGATTGCCTTAAAAATTCCACAAGGGACTGAGCATGTTACTTTGATGATCTCCTCAGTCATGAAATAATTTGATTATTTTATTCTTTTGTGTTTCATTCCACTCTGAGTTCTATTTTGCATACAAATATTTAAGGATTTTGTATTTTCAAACTGTGTATATAAAAGCATATAAAACATCAATGAGATGCAGTTTTACAGGCATTAATTTATTTCTTTTATATGGAAATGCAAATATAGTGACAAGTGAATGCTTGACAATTTCCTCACACATTAATAATGTTTTATTTTCTCATATTCTCTCACACTCACTAAACCCTTGTATCTTAATGGTTTTAATGCCTTTTTGGGGGATGAAATGAAAAAAAAAATTAATTTTTACATATGATATCACTTTTCAATTGCAGCAATCCAAAAACACCAGAATTTAGTCAAATAAATCCTTCTTGCCATACTAATAGCACTCACTTCTTAACAATGACACTGATAGTCAAAAGTATTATATAACAGAAAAAAAAACCCCATAAACTTTGGATAATTTATTCATAACTTCAATTCTGAAGTACAATACATCATTCATAAATTGGAAAGATATAATAAAAAGTTGAATAGAATAGATCTTGTTGGTGGAACTTAATGAAAGTTGTTTGAATATATTTATACATCTTTGGTGAATTATTAAAAATTGTTTAACTTGGTAAAAGATAAAGTTTCAAATGTTTTAATTAATATATAGTTTCACACTCGGAAACTTTTATTTATTTATTCTTTTTTTCTCTTTAAGACCAACAGATTTTACAATCACAATATATTATGAAAAGAAGAGGAATATTAACTGTTAATGATTGAATGAGCTTTTTGCAAGTTCCACAATTATAAAATACACATGGAAACTTCACTTATTGCCTCATTAAATATTTGAGTTTAAGAACTTTAACATTTAATTAAATTAATATTCCTCTTCTTTTCATGATAAATTCTGATTGCAAAATTTGTTGGTCTTAAAGAAAAAAAGAATAAATTTTTATATATTCTGAAAAACACACAATTTACATTATTCGGACTATCGTCCTCATCTTTGTAGCCATATTTATTACTATGTTTTGGCTGTTGTATGCTTCAGCCTTCTTCAGGTGGTTGGAATGTTGAACTGAACCCTTTATTTTGCTCACTGGGGTAGACTGTTCTAGTTCCGCGTGCCATATTTAATGGATGTCCTCAAGGACACATGGTACAGTGGATAAAAGCGTTAGTTAGATCCAGTGACAGGACCCAAAGAGTATGAGTTCAATACCTGGTTAAGGCAGTGGAGAACTTGGAAAGGGTAATTAACAGGAGATAACTAATAACTGACATCCATTAGACATGGCACATGGTACTAGAACAGTCTATCCCAGTGAGCAAAATAAAGGGTTCAGTTTGACATTCCAACCACCTGAAGAAGACTGGAGTGTACAATGGCCGAAACGTTGTAATAAATATGGCGACAAAGATGAGGACAATATTCTGAATAATGTAAATAGTGTACATAATACGTCATCTAAGAAATATAGACAGATTCTGAGAAACACTTTCTCACCAATTTTAAAAAATTTTGCATCCTTTTTATTATCTGTTCTTATTCTTTTTTTGATCTGGTAACAACTTGCCGAACACAGATTTAATTTTTCTTGCAAACATCAATTCTGGTGGTGACATGCCTGTTGGTGTATTGGGATTCAGTGTTATCCTGTATACTCTCAAGAATTTTTGTAGTGTTTCTTCGCTCACTTTTTCATTACTTGCTTTTTTCAATGCTCTCTTAAATGTACCCACAAACCATTCAGCTTGTCCATTTGACCTTGGGTGATACGATGGGGTAGTAATATGTTCAATCAAGAACATTTTACAAATTTCTTTAAATTTGTAAGCAGTGAATTGTGTACCATTATCCGAGGCTATCACTTCTGGAATGCCATATCTTGCAGTTAGTACAAAAAATTCACTGTAACCGTGGAAGTTGTTTTTTTGCACTGACAAATTTCAAGCCACTTAGTAAAGCTAGCACAAGATAATGTGATCCGTTTATTGAACTTGCAAAATCTAAGTGCAGTCTTGACCACAGAGTATCTGTCTTTGACCACGGTTGAATTTTGTGGTAGGTGATTTTGCTGCCAGAGCACAACCTCTGCAGGCTTTTACTAATTTTTCAATGTCTTGATAGATTTTGGTCCAGTATAAGAGATTTCATCATTGAAATTCCCAGACATCCATGATGAAATTCATTTGATATCTGCTTTTGTAATATTCTAGATATTACTACTGCTTGTGCAAACATCAGTCACATTGTGAGTAAGCATCCAAGTCTGGATTGCATTCTAAAGATCTTCTATCTTATTTTCTTTTAATGATTTTTTTTTATTTTCAAATATTTGTTCTGCTTTTACTTTTATTTCTTCCAGGGTAACTGGTAGTTTGCGTATTACATTGCATAATATATTTTTAATTTCTATTTCATGTTTAAAGTGACAATGACAGTGTCCTCAAACAGTTCAGTATTTTTTGGCATTAACCTTAATAAACCATTTGCATGTCATAATGTTTTGGACAGTTGGTATTCCATCTTGAAATTGTAATTTAATAATATGGTACCCAACATTATAATCTATTTGCTGTCTTTGTAGGAATTCATTTTTTCAAATCATAAATTGATAATAGAGGTCTATGATCTGTCTGTAAATGAAAACTCCTTCTCTGTATAACTTTGTGAAATTTTTTACTGAAAATATTATTGCTAATGACTCTTTTTCGATCTGTCTGTAGTTTTTTTTCTGCCAGCAGTAGTGAACGCAAAGCATATACAATGGCTTTCATGTTACCATCATCATATTTAGGTAGAATTACTGCTCCTATATCATAGTCACTAGCATCTGAAGCCAATAAGATTTCTTCTTTTGGATCATAGTGTACTAATGATAAGTTTGACATCAGTATTTTCTTGATTTCTTCAAATGCCTTCTGACACTTATCAGTCCAGTTCAACTTTACACCTTTTCTAAGCAAATTGTTCAGTGGAGCTCTCAAATTCTTCATATTAGTTATATAGATTTGATAATAGTTTGCCAGTCCCAGAAATGCTTGTAACTTAGTAACATTTGTTGGAGGAGGCATATTCTTAACTGCACTTGCCATGGTCTGGTTGAAGACTATTTTTGTCATCATCTATTTTATAATATGAGAAAAGGGGTTCATGTTATCATTTCTCAATATGGCATAAGTTATTATCCTTTTGTTTCTTTGTGAGTACACTGTGGACCTTCCCCAGTTTTTGATGCACAATAAGAACAGAGATGCAATATGGGGTAATCATGGGACAGTAGGCAGAAAACTGTGTAAGGATCACATATGCTTACAATAGTATGAGATTACATTGTTTGGTAGTGTTATAAGTTAGTGCTGTTTTTCTTATTTTCCATGTTATTTTTTATGTGCTTTTGAAATTCCATACATGTTTTGAGCATGTTGGCAGAGAATAAAGGGTTCAGTTCAAAATTTTCTGATTGGCAGATGCATGAGGAAGTCCAGAGTGCAAGTGTTGTGATCATAAAACAAAGATGAGGACATTGTAAATAATTATTTGATGTGTGTTAAAAAATGTATTTTTGTATTACAGTTGGGATGCTTTTAAGCTCACAAATGGTTAGAGTTCTACTCTTACACGTCTTGGTCTAAATGCTATAAAAATATTGCCTTGAACTAGATTTATCCCAATTAAAGCAAAAAAATCTTTTTGAGTCATTGATTTGGGTTTTTTATGGCCTATCAACCTTTTGGGGGTTACTTAAAGCCAGAAGATATTTTTAGATTGTAAGAATTATTTTTATGAGATAATAATGATTTACTGATAGAAGTTCACTAATTAACCCATACCTGATGGGAGAAGAGGTCGGTTCATACGTTCCCCATGGGTATTTGTGCATAAGAGAATATAATGAACCCAACTGGAATTGGAACTTGTCTCTCAGATTTCCAATTCGGAGCCATTATACATTACACCATTCATGCACATGATATTCCCAAGTGGTCACCCATCTAAGTACTGACCAAGCTCAATATTGCTTAATTTTGGTGACTGGACAAGAATTGATGTTTCAACATATGGCAGTAAGCCACATATTTTATTGATACATAAAACAAATGCTTAATGGAATTTAAAGATTTATTTGTGAAAAGATGACAACATCTACCTGAACAGTTTGAGTGAAAGCTGGTTACTTTTTCTACAGTTCTAAACAAATGACAGCCATTTGTATGAAACATACTGAATTTTGTGATCTCAAATTAATAGTCCTATCATGAGTTTGAAGCTTTAAAATCAATTATAACTGATTTGACAGATAAAAAGAATTTTTTTAAATCTTCAAAACTTGCAAAAGGTTTGGGGATTGTAAAAATAGTCAACAGTTATCAGTGAATTGTAAAGTACTTTGAAACCAAAATAATTCTCTTCTTAAAAAATAAAATGAATCACTCTAGAAAGAAAAACTTCATAATGGTACTCTTGCACTTACCATGTTTAAAATGTTACATACATAGTGAATGACAATACTATTTATTGACCAGATAAGTATATAGGGAGTCCATTAAATAAATGCATTTGAATATGGACACCAGATATGTGCCAATCAGAGAACAGGTTGAAGGAAAATATCAGGATCAGTCTGTTGTCAATTCCATTTACATTGCTTTCAATTGGTTCAAAGATATTAAATGAAGTGCAATTACAAGTGGACATATTGATCAGCATGTATGTATTTGTCCAAGAATAGCAATAGTGAAAGATGCATGAAAAATATAATAATAATAGTATTGTATGAGCAGAGTACTTAGTCTATTGAAATCTTCAATTTCAGTATTGGCTAGTTACAAAATAGACTTCTTTTAGATGCTCTGTTCCCTCAGGATGTTGGTGATCATGGCTCTTCACAACTTCTTCTGCTTTGTTTCTCTAAGCAACATTTAACTTTTTGCCATATGTCTTTGTTCCTGGATTGATTAATTTGTTGTTTTTTTTATGGCTTATCAAATTTTTGCAGGTTATTTAAAGTTAAATTTTTGGATTATAAGAATTTTTTTAGAGATAATAATGATTTCCTGAAACATCTTACTATTTAACTCATACTTGAGCGGGGAGAAGAGTATACCTCAGTGTGGTGTAATGGTTAGCAAGGTTGTCTCGCTAGATCAGTTAGGACTGAAAATTGAATTTGATCCTCACTAGGTGCTCTATAATTTTGTCCTTGTGCCACATTTAAGCTACGCTTAGAAAATAGCCATAGTTGGGTGGGGAGAAGAGGTGGATTCATACATTTCCCAAAGGTTATTTGCACGTAAGTGAATATAAGGAACCTAACTAGAATTGGAACTCTACTCTCCGATTTTTAATTTCAAGCTGTTATCCATTACACCACCTGCACATCCAACCTTACAGCACCTGGTATTTCTACAGTTAATTTAAGTAATGCCTTTAAAATATATTAATCTTAAAAATACAATATATCTCAGAGTCATTAAAGTATACAAACTTTTATCTGAAACTCTTGAGATCTAATATATTTTGAAATTCAGAATTTTTTCACATTTTACAATGGTACTTTCTATATATTTATATATCTCATATATCTCTATAAATTTTATATATGGATATATCTCATATACATAGAACTAACCAGTATTGAGACTGAAATTTTCAAGAGACAAAATTCTCTATTGACCCCCAACAATATTAATGAGTGTAAGTGATGAAAAACACATTAATATTTCTGTGGTGACACTTATTCACACTGAACAGGCTAAATAAAAACTATAAATAATATTACAGTTTATTAGTAGAATAACTCAATCAATCAAAACAATTAAACTGACTGACCAACTTGTAAAAAATAGAAAAGAATTCATTTTTGAACAATTTTTTGTGATTTGCATTTATTAGACCTTCATCGAACAATGGCATTTGTCAAAATTGAAAAGTATTCATTTTTTTATCCTTTTAAAAGGGTTGGGGTCCTGTTCATAATATTAATACAGTGTCAAATCAATATCTGACTTCTTTATTTTTATTTACAAATTTAAAATAATTTGAAATTGTGCTTACATCATTGATAACTAATATTATGAATTGAGAAAAAAGACATCAGTAGTAAACATTTATTAATAACAGAAGTAGAGTTTTAAACATTTGGAAATTAAAAAAAGTACTGATACTTATACAGAAAATCCTGTTACAATACATCGTAGGAATAAAACTCTGTTGTAAGTCAAGAACATCCTATATATATATAGGATAATATGATACATGTATATACATGTGTGTGTGTGCACTGCAGCTAAAAATTATACAACTACAGACTAATTTTATACACAGAGATGATTAGTAGAATTAGATGTATACTGATTTCATAATATTCAAGTGATAATTGGTATTAAAACTTGTTTATCAGTCATCTCTAATCAGAGCAAAAATACAAAAACAAAAGTATATATATATATTTATATATAAATGAGGATAGAACATAATATATATATATATATATATATATATATATATATATATATATATATATATATATAATGACAAACAAACAATAAAAAAAAACCATAGATGATATTTATTTCATTGAAGTCGATAAAAAATGGCTTCAAATCTTCAGACCTGTAAATCAAGTTTGTTTGTCATTATATAATAATTTTTGCTCTGTCATTGAGATAGAGCTGTCAACGGATCTATATCCTCTTGTAAATTCTATATGGATCACCAATAATTTTATTTTATATATATATATATATATATATATATGAAGATTAGTATAAGACATATATATATATATATACATATATATATATATAATAGGCCGATTAGCAAAATTTGAAGAATAAAACCCCAAAGAATGATATGAATATTCTCAATATAATTGCTATTTATTATATATTAACCTTTTTGACTAAATTGAAGCACAAAGTAATTTAGGATGAGATTTAGACATATGTACATATATATATATATATATATATATATATATATATATATATATATATATATATATAGATAGATAGATAGATAGATAGAGAGAGAGAGAGAGAGAGAGCATGAGAGTAAGACATATATATATATATATATATATATATATATTGTAAGAAGAAAGAAATTTTCCAGGTTTAGCAAATGCAAATTTTTCTAGGACATGTTGATGCATCACTGAAAATTTTTCCTCAAAGAATTTATGCTTCATTCGATATAGATTGGCTAATAAGTCTCATAGCTTGCATCATTTTTTTTATAAAGTGGGTTTGGAGAATGAATGAAAGTGTTGGAATAAGATCAATATTTTTTTAGATTTTCAAGGCTTATTGATTCCAATAAAATCATGGGATTTGGGGGAAAAATTAAGTTCTGGAATTGAATCTCTACTAGCCATTAGATATTCTATTATTATCCCTAACTCTCTTGGAATTTTAATCCAAAGTTAAAGGAACTCAAACATTGATACAGTTAGCCTCCAATAATTCAAGTTAAATTTTACTAATTCTAGAATAAGAATGTTCACTTTTGGAAATGTGAATTTAAAAGGGAATTTTATGGAGGCTGATTATTAGATTAACATTAATACATATTCTTATGATTTTATTTTCTTGATAAACCATGGCAAATAATCACAGAATTATTTATACAACCAGCTGTACTCACAGAATTGTAAGAAGTAGACTCCAATTCAGATGAAATCTCTTCTTTTTTTTTAGAAAAAAAAATTATGTGAAAAATAATCTAAAGTTCGTTATTGATTGACTTGCCTGAATGAATTTCTGGCAATAATAAAAACTTTTGATCCACTTGCAAAAATATATACCATATTTACTTGTGTATAATATGACTTAAGTATATGACCGTGTGCTTCTAAAGCTAAAAACAAGGAATAAATTACATCTTTGAGTATAATATGACCTCATTCTACAGCGATCTCTATGCAAATTATTTTGTCAAAGTCATACCATGTAATCCATTAACATCTCAATATAATAAATATATTTCACTAAAAGATTTAATATTTTATGATATTAAAAAATAGAAATAAACTTGATGTTTAACCATTGCACATTTCTTCTCCTAATTGCCGTTTCAAAACTTATTTTTTAATTTTCAGGGATAGGTGCTAACTAGACATACCTGGTAATACATTTTCAGGTGTTAATATCATACATTTCTGTTTGATATGACTTTATTATATTTCTATATATTTATAAACTATGGAAAAAAATTTTCTTTCATTAAGAATAAAGAGAGAAATATTGCTGACATATCAAATACCTTTTGTAAATAATTGTTATCAACACCTGACGATTTTTTGTTTTATTATCTATTGTGATGAGTGTATTTGCAAACATGGTGTTTCAAATCAGAGATTTTTAAGCTTAGTAAAAATTTCTGAAAAACTTGTGTTTAATACGCCCCCCTCCTTTTTTACCTTTCATTCAAAACTTTTTATATTATGCACAAGGAAATGATATATATATATATATATATATATATATATATATATATATATATATATATATATATATATATATGTATGTAAATATATAATGGATAATGGAATTGTCCATGATATAAGAAATATGTTGATTAGTTTATAAGGGTTTTTTCAATAAAAAACAAACAGCATTTTAAAGACAAAATTTTTAAAGGCTATTTTATTTAACAATACTCTGTTTTCTTTTTATGACTCAAAATGTTTTTCCTACAAATTTGAAAATCTGTCCTCATCCATAAAAAATGTCACATTATAATTAATAAATAAGAAAAGGATAAAAGAATAAAATTATTGGAAAATGTTGTTAAAAACATTTCAGTGATAAGTGACAGGGAAATAAATCGATGACACTGAACTATAATGTCATTTTGTTTTGTTTACTACTTTTCTTTTTATTGGTTCAGAATAGTCAATTTCTTCTACTATTCAGCTTTCAAATATTTTAATAACAAAAATAATAATAATAATAATAAATGTTCTCATATATTTGATTGTAACTTTATACTTTCATTCTTTTCTTATTTATTTATTGATGTCTATTATTATCATTTAAAATATATATAATACTAATTCTTCAAGTGGTACATTTGATGATGATCTGTTTACTCTGACATCCAATATAAAATATATATGCATGTTTATCTGTGTCTATATATGCTTTGGGGAGATGGAACTCTTCAACCTAGGAAGATAGTCCATCTAAGAGAAGGAAAACACTGATTCTAATCTTCCACTGCCTTGCAGTCATACCCAGTCATGGGAAAGGCTTTGGGAGTAAACCCTGAGGACAAATTCAGAACCAGAGTTCTTAAGACAATCTTCAATGTTCAACTTCATTCTGGCAATGCTTGCAATGCTGCCAATGCTAAGCTGTATTGACCTCTACTTTTCCCTTGGACAACATCAGTGGCATGGAGAGGGGAGACATGCTGCATAGGCAACAACTGATCTCTCATCAAACTCTGCCTGCGCTTACACCATAGAGAGGACACTTCAGTGTTGCCTCACCGCAACGGTAAAACAAGACCTTGCCAATGATCACTCATGCTAGAGATATGATTTACACTGAGGTTTGGAGTGAGAAGAGGAGAAACAAAGGCTTGCTGTCAGGGAGAAACATGTTCAATAGAAAAAAAGCAACACGGTGACATTGAAGGAGAGTGTCTTCACATGCATTGTAATCAACATATTTCTTATATCATGGACAATTCCATTATCCATTATATATTTACACATATATATATAGACTGTCACTCATGTGTCGGCTTGTACAGACATAATAGATGCTGTACCAAAATCAGCAGCTGATGCATGACTCTTTGGGCAGAGAGCTATGGGGTCTCTTGAGACCAATGGATGCCACATATCTCAATTTTCTTTTTAGTAATCGTAAGTTCAATCACTGAGGCAAACAGTGTATACTTGAACTCAATTGAAATGGGGTAAGCAATAACTAAGCTAAAATAAGAACTAGATGTGATATCCCAAGCTATGATCAATTGAATGAGAACAATCTACTCCTGTAGACTAAATAAAGAGTTCTGTTTGAAATTCTCTAAGGGTTAGTCAGATCAACAAGCTGAGGCCAGAGGGCATAACAGCTGAAACATTGTGATAATAACAATAAAGATGAGGATAATAGTCCACATATCTGACGTAGAAGCCCTGCCGGCTACAGCTCTGTCCTGTCTCCCTGGTGATTCTGGATGAAAATTAAACTACCCGGTCCTCCCCTAGTGAACTGAAGGAACCACCACTATCCGCCACGTTGTGAATTTTTGATCCGAACAGCAGTATTCCGATCCCTCAGAATGATCAGGAGGTAGGATGAATTAAATGGCTGGGCTCCATGCTGAAAGAAATTGCTATTTGTGCAGAGAGGCTCTTGTCGTAACCACAAGGGCACAAAGAAAAAAAATAAGCAACACTTTTGGTTCCTGTACAAAGAGCCCTTTAAGACTACTGTTTTTATATCACTACCAACGAAATTGCACGAATACAAACTGTCTTAACAAGATTCACTCGTTTGGGTCGGAACGTCACAGAGAGAGAAAGACACAATTATCCTGGTCGACATTCGGCTGTAATAAGGGAGATAAGTCATGGTTCTTCATCCACCCCCCCTCCGATATAGCAGTCAGCTTTTCTCAGCTTTGTTGACGAAGGTATCAGGATTCGCATGGGTTCGATCTCTATCTCTGGGTACGATTCAAACATTTTAACGCATGCAACCAAATGGCCAGATCAGCAAGACCCCACTAAGCCATTTCCACCACATTTTTTGTTCGCGTTCTCTGATCTGCGATCGCTCTCGCTTTCTCTCTGCCTGCCGTGTCTGCCGCTTCTCTCACATTCCGACGAGTTCTCCAATCCTATCCGATCTGATTTCCGATCTCATCTGCTCAACCCAAGCGTGCAGGCCACTTATATAGAGAGAGGCAGAGCTAAACAGTTTTTAGGCACTGCCCACGAATTTTAATATGCAAATCGCCTGGACCAACATGTTTTCCGCCGGATCTCCGAAGCTTTGCGGGAACCCAGTTTTTAAGAGGTACTAAAATCGGGTTCGGACTCCCTGCTGGGTTTTCCGCAGACAATGTCCACTTAAGCCCGGCAAAAAGCACTTATCTTATCTGAAGAGAGAGAAAGAGAGCCCCCCCCCACACACACACCAGGTGGGTTTATTAATCAATGGTTCTAAGGGATTGGGAAGAAGGTACTAATTAGTTGGGTAGAAGGGATTCCGGAGTAATTCCAGAAATAAGTTTTTCTTTTTACTTAATTGTTTTTGGGATTGAATTATTAATTAACTTTGGTGAATTAATTCCAGAGTAATTAATGGATGGGTTTGTTAGGTAAAGCTTGTGAAATTGTCAGAATGTGAGAGAAGCGGCAGACGCGGCAGGCAGAGAGAAAGCGAGAGAGATCGCAGATCAGAGAACGCAAAGGAAAATGTGGCGGAAACGGCTTAGTGGGTCTTGCTGATCTGGTTGCATGCATTAAAATGTCCAAATCGTACCCAGAGATAGAGATCGAACCCTTGCGAATCCTGATAACTTCGTCAACAAAGCTGAGAAAAGCTGACTGCTATATATTTTAAATAAATGATAATAATAGACATCAATAAATAAATAAGAAAAGAATGAAAGTATAAAGTTACAATCAAATATATGAACATTTATTATTATTATTATTACTATTTTTGTTATTAAAATATTTGAAAGCTGAATAGTAGAAGAAATTGACTATTTTGAACCAATAAAAAGAAAAGTAGTAAACAAAACAAAATGATGTTATGGTTCAGTGTTATAACATCATATATTCATGGTTTCCCCAAGATTCACAAAACTGCTGTTCCATTCAGACTTACAGTCTGTAAGAAACTGTATAAATATTGTGGGACCATATGAACTCAATGACCTTTTTGAAGAAGAGGATTCATACATTTCCCACATGCTAATACCCTTGGGAAAGATATGAATCCTCTTCCTTTCCCCCAGCTATGGGTAAATAGCAGAACAGACTGGGTTCTATAGCCTTAGATGGCAACTGGTTTACTGTAGAAAGAAATGGCAACCTACTGCGGGAAAAAATCTGCCTTGTCAGTCATATATCAAAAGATACATGATCACCTATGCATGGCACATAACTGACTGATTGAACCAGCTAGCCTTCCTAGATACACTAATAACTCAAATAGAGAATGGGTTCAAGACATCCATATATCACAAGTCAATCTTCACTAGAGAATACCTTAACTTTGATTCCTACCATCTGTTTGATGCCAACAGAACTATACAACATGCCAACAGGAAATGATCAGCATTGAAAGTGCCCTTCAGAATAACAATTACCCTGCAAACATCACCTCAGCTTCTGCAAACAGAAACAGAAGGGCCAGGGAGGAGGACCAAAACCTGCCACTGTCTGTTCTCCTTACATGAAGGGCTTATCAGAAAGGATTAAGACCTGTCTTCCATACAGCATCAGAACAATATTCAAAGAAACTGCTGCTGATTCAAGCCCAAGACAAAGGAGAAGATAATCAGGAACTGTATGTATTTTATTCCTTGTAGTTCTGGTAAAGAATATGAAGGTGAAACTAGCCACCCTCTAAAAGTAAGGCTGAAGGAAGATTAAAAAGCTGTAATTTGGGGTGAGACAATGAAATCAGACATAGCTGATCATATATAGAAGAAAAAAGTAATCATCAACTGGAATGAAATAAAATACTAAACTGAGAAGAATACTGGACAGTCATATGTCAGAAAGAATCAACACATATGCTTGGCTATGACAACTGCCTTAGTAGGTCTAGCATAGATTAAATATGATATGAAAGCTGAAAAGACAGCATGACTTCAACTACAGAAGTCACAGTAGAAAAGAGAAGCCTCAAGAGCAGTCAAGCATGATGGATGTTATGGACTGGCAACATACTGATAGGAACACTAGGTTCAAAACAAAGAAAAGATGGGATCACTCTGATAGAAAAGTATAACAAAGGTGTTAACAAACAACAAACACAGGATGAAAGTTTAAAAACAATTTTATATAACAAAACAATTGAATTGGGAGAGAATGTGAAATAGCAGATGTAAGATCAATAAGATGCAATTATCTGATACTGAATATTACTATGATTATCCATAAATCAATCAGTTCGTAAATTAAAGTGTTCATAACAGCAAACAGGAGTTTTTAAGAATGTCCAAATGAAAATCAGTGAGTATTCCTCCTGCAATATAAACTCAGAGATTCTGGAATGGTACTTCTATTTTCCTTCACATCTAGTAATCAAAATAAATCCAAAATAAGACTGGGAAGATTTCTTTAGGAATAACATTTTCTTATTCAGTACACATCTAGTAATTGAATAAGTCCAAGATAAGCCTGGGAAGATTACTTCAGGAATAATATTTTTTCATTTGTTACACATATAGTAATGAAATAAGATCCATAGGCACATTTCTAATAAACGCACGATGGAAGGCAATTTATTCGCAACTTGATTCAGAGATTTTCTGGAAACTGAAGATATATTTAAAAATTCACACTTGGCAGCGCATGACATGTAGGCTTGGGTGAACAACTTTTACATATTCCATTAGTAGGTCAAACTGTCTGGTGACCCAGATTGTATCCCACTACTTCTCAGTCGAGACAGGAAATAAAGGAAGAGAAGAAGGAAGATAAACACAAAGAAAGCCTTTCCCTTGATAGATTGATAATATGTCTGATTTTAATTTAAATGTCACACAAACAACAGCAGCAGCACTCATCAACAGGCAAGTTAGATTTAAGACTCCAAGTTTTCTACTCAGGATTGCTTAGTAAATCTTGGTTTGTGAATTTGGTGACATAGTAATTTTGAATTCAATCCCTTGTCTGGCAGTATGCACTTGGACTTGATGGAAGTGGAGCAAGCAATAAATGAAAATAAGACATAGACAAGAGATTCCTAGACATGGTCAGCTGAACATTAACAGTCTACCCCCATAGATTAAATAAAGGGTTCAGTTAAAAATTCCCTGTTACCTGGATTAATAATCACCTGTTGAAGGTCAGAGAGTAGAACAGCTGAAACATGATAATGACAACAACAATAATAGCAATAGTAAATGTAAGTAATGAAAATAATGGATAAATCTTTAGCTCAGAATTTCACTCATTTTTACTTACTGGAATAAGTACTGTAAAAGATACATCAATATGTCTGATAATGAAAAAAATATTTATTTTAGACAACTGATATTTCCTTTTCAAGACTATCTCCTTTGTCAACCCAATAGATCAACTCCATAGACCACGTTGACTGAACATTATACAATGAAACTTTCACATCAAAATTCAGCTATGTCAGACAACAGTGAATAAGATTTTTAACTTGATTCACATATCAACTGGTACAAATCAAAAGTCTTACTATCAACAGCTGGTTAATGATTAGACTTCTTAAAAGAAAACTTTATAAATCTACCATTTGTCCATGCATTGAATATTGCTGCAAAATCTGATCTGGTGTTTTTATGTATTTAGAGATTCTTGACAAAATCCAAAGAAGAATCTGCAATGTTATGGCATTTTTGCATCAGTCATTTTCCCACTGCCGCAACATAGCTTTAGTACCTCCAATTTATGAATTTAAATACAGTACTAGTTTGATAGGTTTTATTATTTTACAGTTGAAATTGCTAGTTTTAACCTTAAGTTCTATGTTAATAGCTTGTGATACTATCTTCCAGCTTTTTGCTTACCTGTTGACTTTGATCTTCCAAAATTTAAATGCAATGTCAATCATCATCTTCTGTCTTCTTAATTCCTGTTCTTTTATTGGCCTCTTTTAATAATGTTTTTTCTCATATTCTTTCATACTCAGTAACCCTTAATGGCTTTATCACCTTGTTTGGGGTGAAATGATTAAAAAACTGAAAAATAACTTACTTACACAAGGGCTTTTTAAGAGCTGCAATTTCTATTGTTATTTACTGATCTTCCCTGTATTTACATTATTTGGTGAGAAAATAGTTAATCCAATTTTTCTTATCAGTTTATATCCCAAACAGTCTGGCCTAGTATTTAATACAGTCATGGACTAATGATGACCTGAAGGCTACATGTGGCCCATTTGGCTTTTTGAATTTCAAGAGGAAAATAATATTTATTAAAATTTTATATTTTGTTTAATTCTCATTTGTTCACTGACACTCTCTCTAATTCAAAGAGGTTTAGGGAAGATGGTGTCAAAGGGAAATAACTATTCAATTCCTAACTAATTTCCTTTACTTATTAATAATTATTGTATCATGGATACAATTTGACTAAAAGTTTGAAAGTAATTTTAAACCATTGGCAATTTTCATTACAAAAAAGCAGATATGTAAACATATGTTGCTTTAGAAACAAGAAGCATTCAGATAAATTTTTTCTCTGGAGCCCGTGTAGCAAGGTAGACTGCTTTTTAATATTTTCGTAAATATATATATATATATATATATATATATATATATATATATATATATATTAGTCAAATGAATAAATTAGAAACAAATCACAGTATGTGTTAATCACAATGTCTGTAATGATAATAAAACAAAACTTTATTTTTTTTAATTGTAGAAAACAATCTTTTTTTCCTAAATAACAAAAAAAAAATCAACTTTTTCCCATTTCTGAGGCAGTCACTTATGTACATAGTCTTCTGTAATCAAATGGCCACTTCATCTTCAACAAAAAATTACCTTTAATTTTTTAATAGTGCAGCCTTATATTGCCAATGCTTTATTTAATGCTTAGCTTTCAGCAAAGCAAAATCCTTCAAGGATGTGCTTTAGATAAAAGAAAAAGAGGTAGACAGGGTAGAAAATGATCTGACGACATCACTGAATTGATTGGTTAGGGTTAATTGTTATCTCCCACACCTATACACACAAATGGCCTCTTAACGTAACCCTATACCTCAAATGGCCTCCAGGCCTTATAAAGAGTGACCCTCGCTGTAAAAAAAAAAAATGAAGTTTGTCTCACTAAATCAATT
The DNA here is from genome assembly GCA_963932145.1 of Acanthosepion lycidas. Classification (NCBI taxonomy): domain Eukaryota; kingdom Metazoa; phylum Mollusca; class Cephalopoda; order Sepiida; family Sepiidae; genus Acanthosepion; species Acanthosepion lycidas. Next base: position 1,921,492 of record OZ010593.1, on the reverse strand, counting down.
TTTTTTTTTTTTTTTTTTAAGCATTACGCCCCGAGCAAGGTGTGAAGACACTAGGATGCAGGGGGTTGCAGAAGATTTGGAGCAAGAGCAGATAGGAGTGATAGAAGAAAGGATGAGGAGAGGGATAGTGGATAGATCAAGGTAACTGGAGGTGTCGATTGACATTACATTTGAATAGTTGGAGATTATAGCTCTCAGGGAAACAGTAATTGGGAAGGGTGTTCCACAGGCAAGAGGTGCGAGGTATGAAGCTATTGGAGTAGAAGAGACGGCTACATTTAAAAGTTTCTACAGCGTAAGGGTGGGAGCGGGATGCCAGCCTCATAGGGCGCTTGAGTTCATGGAGTCTGGGAACCAGTGAAAGCAGCTCATCGGAGCAATTACCATGAAAGTCTTTGTAGAAAAGACAGAGAGAGGCGACGGCGTGTTTGTGAGAGAGTGACTGTAGACGAGATGCCAGGAACTCCGAGGTAAACAGAAGGTGCCCCAGACCATATATGGCAGCAATACTCCATGCAAGGGCGAATGGTTGATTTGTATATTTGAAGTATCGATTCCGGGGAGAAAAATTTCCTGGCACGGTACAGAGAGCCAACTTTCCTTGCGGTGGAAGAAGCAATTGACTCAATGTATATGGTCCATCTCAGGTCAGCAGTCAACGTGAGACCGATTTCATCTTCACTGGATGCTCCATGCTTTTGGCCTTGTGCCACATCTAAGCTATGCTTAGGAAATCACCATATGAAAGGAGCTGGTCAGTTCCTCAGCTGAATATCAACCCTAAGACCATAGCAGCCAGTCATGTGATTGATGATGGTGATTTCAGCAAAGTATAGAGAAAGAATGAGAGAATTTATTTTAGTTTGTGTTGACATGAGCAATCATTCTGATCACAGATTGCAATTCAACAGAATTATGGGCCAATGAATAAAAGATCAATGAATCCTATTTTGTCAATGTAATCACCTTGACATCATTGTTTTGTTTTGTTTTTTTAGCATAACACAACATAGACATCATAAATGAAGAAAGCAGAAGAAAAATAAAATGGATAAAAAATAAATTAAAATTATGCTTCTTTATTTGAACAATAAAATGTTATTAGTTTCTAGTCTTATGTAAATATACAAAACAAGCAACATCTAATTGTATATCACATATTCCTTTAAAGTAAACCAATTTACTCAATAACTCTATAATATGCCCTTTCCTTTAAAAAAATATAACATACAAGAAAAGATAGAAGTTAAAAATGAAGTACCATCAAAAAACCTTATTCTATAATTACAAGCCCAAGTGTAAATAGAAAATAATTGTGGCTTAGATAAATCTTGTAGAAATTTAATTTTTTCCTCTGTACAATTTTTTAAAAGTGGCTAAACATTTTTCAGAATAATAATAATAAAAAGCAGAATCTATTTTAAGTGGTCCATTTCAAAAATACTTCTTCCTGGTTCTTGAATCATCAAAGTGATTTGTTTTTTCTGGTATAGCTATGTAGTTAGTTTAGAAAAGGGTTTCCCAACCTGGGTGATATTGCCCACCAATGAGTAATATCAACTGTTGGGTGGGCGATGAACAACTGAACAGAAAATGGTAAGCAATTGGAAATTTTGGTGGGTGATATTGGATTTTGAGTATTAAAAAGATATTTCAGCATATACTACTTGAAAAAAATATTCAAAACAGATATGCAAAGATCTTGTACAAAATAAACAAAAGAAACAAGAGGTTAATTGGGAATAACTGGATCACATTCCTAGATAAGGTATAAATATCCCTACAAACAAGGAATATTTTGATATTTTCTATAATCTTGAGAAGGGTCAAATAGTTCTTCAGATGAAATAACATTTTTTCAGATATAAATCAGATAAGGGAAGGCCAAGATCAACAAAAAATATTTGCTGAATTTTTATTACTTGTTAGTAGTTCTTTTTCATTTTATAATTAAGAACAAAAAACGTTTAATTTTTTTGTTAACATTTACGACACTAAACCTAACCATAAAACTAACCTTAACCATAAAATTAAATTATTATAGTTTTCAATGGCTAAATTTGCTTTTGATTGTTCCTTATTACAGTAGTAGCAATAGCAGTATCAGCAGCCACCACATAAGTCAGTGTTATTTGCTACCTCCCTTTGGTATTTTTTTTACTACATCATAAAATCAGTTTATGAACCAGTAACAAACTTTTACCAAAAAATTTTAGTATGCTCTTGAATATTTACTCTACAGGTGAGTGGTGGAAAAATTTTCAAGTGGGCAATGATGCAAAAAAGGTTGGAAACCCCTATTTTAGAGGATTACTGTCATGCTATCTTTCCAAAGTTCAATCTTGAAAGCTGAGTTAATACAATCAACAAAGAGAAGGAAGATTCTTTCTGATGGATGGATTAAACACTTAAAAAATATCAAGACAAATCAGATCAATGTTCATTTTTTTTTTCTCTTGGTATATGGACTGAACATATGAGCAACAACAAAGTTTTAGAGGCAATGGCAACAAAAAGGACACTTATACTTAGCATCAGGAAGAAACAGTTAAAACCTCTGGGGCATATAATGAGGAAAGAGGGCTTAGATAATTTGATACTCACAGAATAGATTGAAGGTAAGAGAGACAAAGGAAAGCAAGGCATAACCTATCTGGCGAGCTTAAGTGAATGAATGATGGAGCAGAGTTTGGAAGAGATGGCAAAAACACAAAGAGCTACAAGAGACAGGACCTTGTGGAGAGCCATGATTGCCAATGTTCTGAAGGGACACAGCACATAGAAGAAGATAGTCATTTCAAGCTTTTAAAATAGGCAGTGATTTTACATCCAATTCTAGCAGTTATGTCATGAGCACTGTAACCCATGGGGACACCAGATGTAGAGGAACAATAACAGCAGTAGTAGGTCTGAATTCATAGCTTTCCTATTTCTAGAATGATTGCCACTCAAGGGAAGATAGCCTAATCAGCCTTACTATTTAACCCATATCTGTGGAGAGTAGAGATGAATTCATCTCTTTCTCAAGTGTATTTGTGTGAAAGGGAATATAATGAATTTGACCAGAATCCAAGCTTAGCAGTAGATAAACTAATTTATGATCAATTTAACTTTCTCAATACTGTTTGCTACAGACTGCTACATGTGATTGAGTTAAATTATCAGGATTATTTTTATTTTTTATATATTAAAATGTCTATCTTTCCCATAAATCTAAAGACTTTCCTTTTTGCTTATGAATTATGATCATTGGCAAACATCTGTCTCATATGATAATGGTTGCATCTGGTTTGTTCGAATCAGTCCCACCAAGAGCAACATCTAGAATGACTCTGCAATCCAATTCTTGAATAAACAATCTTGCCCTCAGACAATGCATGCAAAACCGCCTTGATTTTGGCATATTTGCACCTTGTGTCATCTCCTATTCATCACAAGACTCTGAGTCAACCTGCAATAAAAATATTATGAACTTATATTAATTCTGATTCAATAATTAAAACTCTAGATTACTAATGAGCATTTTATTAGTAGGTGACCTTATTATTATTATTATTATTATTATTATTTAAACTTATGTTATTTTGAATATATATATATATATATATATACATATATATATATATAAAATCAATTTAAATGTCCTTAAAACTATGTGAGTCATTAGATCCTAAAAAAAATCAATAAAAAGAAACTGTCATTGACTACTAAAATATTTGTCGAATTTATTTCATTTTTACAATTGGACTTCTAAAGTTAGATATATTTCTAAGAGGGACCCATCTTCACCCACCAAATCATCAAACGGACTTCATGTACATAGTAAAAGCTTTTTGAACATAACCTAATATATATCTTTTGCTATTATCTGTGAATTTAACCATCCATGCAGAACCTACATACCACAGATAATGAGGTTTTACTATAATACAGTTATGTATTACAAATATGATTAAAATGAATCATAGTTTTGTAAATTCCAATCATTTTTTATGAATGAAAAGAATTTATACATATGAATAAAAAATTAAATTAAACATTCCTATCTTGTGAAAATGATTTGAGATCTCTGAGGATAGGGTAGCAATCATAAATCAAATTAAATTAGATACCTTATCACCGCCAAAGTCCAAACTCAAGACAGTGTCTATCTGCATATATATATATATGTATATATATATATAGATAAAATTCCAATAACCAACAACACTATTTTTAAAAAAGTGCTCAATACAAAGTAGAGCAAATAATATTTATTAAAAAATTATAACATAAACATGTTATAACATCACTACAAAAATAGCCATTTTGTTTCAACATTTTTGATGTCTTATCAAGTGATGGTGTTGATTGTGATCAACACCATCACTTGATAAGAAGTGTTGAAACAAAATGGCTATTTTTGTAGTAATATTATAAAATGCTTATGTTTTATATATATATATATATATATATATATATATATATATATATATATATATATATATATATAGTTTTAAGGTATATGAGGAGAAAATTAAAGAAAGGTAGAAAAGTTGTTCTACAGAAGGATAGTTAAAATTCCATGGATGGAACGAGTAATCAACAAGGAAGTCTTAAAGAAAATGGCAACAGAAAGGACACTTAAGCTCAGGATCAGAAAAAGACAGCTGAAATTCTTTGAAATGAGGAAAAAAGGCTTGGAAAATTTAACTCTCACTGGACATATTGACAACAAGAGAGATAAAGGAATGTAGTGAGCAACTTAATTGACGAGCTTGTGTAAATGGATAATGAAATGGAGGGAGCGGGAGCCTTAGAAAAGAGAGAAAAGCTGCTAATGCCTACAAGGGATTGAAAGTTGTTGGGAGCCATGATCACCTATGCTCTGAAAAACTGTTATAGTCAAGAGATGGTTATTGAATAGAATAATCAAATGAAGGTTGGTAATGAACAATAATACTTAAGACAAGAACAACACATATAAGATTCACCAGCAGTACGTAGAAGTAGTAGTCAACTGCTAGAAGTGAGTCAAGTGAATTCCACAATGAATCTCCAACTGCAGGATATCTACCAACTGCCCCACATGGTCAGATGTGGCACAAAGCCAAATTTAATGTGGGGTATCCGAGCCCATAGGCTCAGCCAAAAATTCCCCATAGACCCCATATAAAATGGGATGGGGAGCTGTTTCCATAGACAATACTCTGCTCTTCAACATAGCCTTGTCTGGGAATCATCTCTGCCTAGAGACAGAGAGATTGACCAGCACAGCAGGAGACGAATCTCCAACTGCAGACCAACATACAGTATTTACTATTGTATTTATGTGAATGGGGACATACCCATTATCATCCATAGGTATGCTACAACAAGAACACAGCACATAGAAGACATTTATAGGGTGAAACTGTTCAATATTCAAGATAGAGCATATGAGCAGTGTGGACACCTATTGACGGCAGTCTGTTTTATGCTTAAATACAATCTTCACACCTGAAAAAAACAAGAGTTTTTCTCTCTTTACTTATATTAGTTACAGAATAAATATTAAGCCTTTTGTTTTCTGATGTATAATTCTCTTCAAAACAAAATTAGGTTTTTCTTATCAATATCTAACATTTCAATGTTGACTAAATTTTTTCTTTTGTCAATATTGAATTCATTTTATTTTTATTTTTTTTACTATTAATGTCGTTTTTGACGTATTTTTCAACGTCAAAAACGACATTATTTTTGCACCAACCTAATGAAAGTTCACCCAATACAAGTCTCAAGAGCCACTCAATGTAGGGGGTTAGTGAGTGAGGTTGATGTGTAGAAATAAGTGCAGATTATAAGGATATGTAGGTCATATTTCCCTCAAATATAGTTTTGTCTTTCTTTCATTCTAATCTGAGGAATCCAAAGAGATGCTCTGTTTTTATTTATTTATTAAACAGTATATTTATTTATTTCCATCTACAGGCTTGAATATTTGAGAAATCTTGTTAGAAAAATATGTGCCTCTGGTAGGATTCGAACCTGCATCCTCTAGAGAAAACCATCATTAGATCTGATGTACCTTGACCTCTTGTCCACATAGGACCTCTTGATCAAACAAAGCCTGAATAACATGTCATGAATTCCATAAGTCATTACACTTGTAGGGGCACCATATGTACTGCAGCTGTTACAGCAGGGGTGTGTTTAGAACAAAGTAACCTGACAGAACCCATCCCTCTTCAGGTTGGTTTTGAATTCAAACTTTACTTCCTTTTAGACTGGTTGCCCATCAAGGCTAGAGAGCACAGTCTGCTCTACTATTTAACCAATAGCTGGAGGGAAATAGATTCATGCCTTTTTTTTTTTTTGTCAAGGGCATTAGCACAAAGTGAACAAAGCAGAATTTGAACTGGGCTCACTCACTGATTCCACTACACTATTTATACCTCGAAATAACAAAATACGAGTTTGTGAGAATATCCCACCTGTTATGCCTTGTTATTTTCCATTTCTTTCTGTTTTGTTATTCTAATCTACTCACATTTTTATATTTACACATAGAGAAATTTAAAAACTTTTTACAAGCTTGTCAGCAAGTCTGATTAATTTACAGTTTTTGGTACAGCTGTCTAACAATCAATATTGACTCACAAATACTATTTCTTCTTGCTGGAGGTAGAAAGATTAACAATATAAAATTATCCAATCAGAAATCATTTGCATCCATACATTGGCAAGAGAATCTTTTTAAAAAGATTCAAAAAGCAGCAACTAAGTGCTGAAAAACCTAATTGAACTGTAAAAATTCTACAAATAAAAAAAAGATTAAAAAATAATGTAGGTTTCTTTTTATTTTCTAACTGTAAAATGCATTATTCTTTGTAAGGTTTAGATGGCATTATACCAACAATTTTATTTTATTTTTTTAACACAAAATTAGGTGGTAAATATTCAACATGAGAGAAAACAAATAAAATCAATGAAAATAGATTTATAATTGATTTTTAAATTGGTACTCAAACAACAGTAAGATCATTTCCTGCTATGTGGCATATAGACTAAATAAATGAACCTAATGACTAAAAAATAAATTCAAATTACATCAACCAGTATAATTCAGCCAACAAGCACAATGACTAATTGCATCCATTTCTTCTTTGCATCCACAAGCTACTAGCAAACTAACAGAGCAGGCAAAGCTCACTAGCCTTGAGTGGCAACCAGCCTAGAGCAACAACTCTGAAATTTAACCCATAAATGACTACTGTAAAATCCAGTATTAGCTTTAAAAATTAAAATAAAAATTGAGTATTAATTACAGGTTTTTGTTTAAAAGTCATTAATGCCTTTCTGCCCAGAATGGGATGTTATGGGATGTTAGGCATTAATGTGTTAAACTATTTGGGTATAAGGTTAGCAGCTCTACTTGTCATTTTTATAAATACTTTCATGGTAATTGTTCAGATGAGCTCTTCACTATGGTACCTAGACTTTATGAATTTAAGAGCAATACTAGACTGGTGGTGAAATCTTATCAATTTACAGTTGAGCTAGCTAAATGTAGCCATGCTGACAGTTTCTTTTCTCACACTTCTTGCTTGTGGAACTCCTTTACGACTACATGCTTTCCAGCCAGTTTTAATCTGCAAAAGTTTAAATGCAATGTCAATCGCTATCTATTGTTCTCCTGATTACTCTTTCTACTTATTACTAACATTTCTGTTCCTAATTCTTCCACACTCTGTAATCCCTTGTGTCTTAGTGACTTTAATGCCTTGCTTGAGGTGATACTGATTTTAAAAAAAAAAACCTACTTGCTACTGAGACTGCAATAGCATCACTTTGTATGATGATGTTGCAGAATTATGCCTCACTGGAAATTTCAAGAAGACTATAACTGATTCTCAAAACTACTTCATTTTGTTTACCATAGACTCATTTTTAGTAAGCTAGTTTGAATTCCCTGGCAACAGTTTCCATTCCTTACTGGTTTTCCCAACTATCATAGCCTGGTGCCAAAACTGGTTAATCTTAGTAAGCATATATGTAAATGTTTGTAATATTACTAAGATCCAGATGACTTTCTCTAAGTATTCACATAAGACATCTAAGTAAAGAGACACCAAGTTACATTTGCAAGTAATTAGTCATTTGGTTCAGTTTCTTTTCTCACACTTCTCACCTGTGGAACTCCTATGTGAAACTGTTCCAAGTAATCTCTTTCCAACTGACAAAGTCTCTCCGTTCAAGCAACACTGCATTCAAAAACACAAAGTGAACTGTACTTTCTCGTGTTGTGATTTTTATACCCAGCTGATCTTGCAAAAAAATTTGCATACCTTCATCCACTCTCATGAATTCTCCTAGCTCCAAGACCATGTCTTTCTTAAATTAAGGTGTCGTGGCGGCCATATTTCTTTTTCCTTTCCTTTGCTTGTTTTGCACACCAGGCATATAAGTGCTCGCTTTGCCATATAAGGTAAGTCATCTTCTCTTCTACAACTCCCTTCCGATTTCTTGCTTCACTGCCACCTGCAATCTTCAAAAGTTTAAATGCAGTATCAATTGTCATCTTCTATCTTCCTGAAGTCTGTTTTTTTATTGTCTTCTTCTAACTAAAGTTTTCTCTTTCTCTTTAATTCTCTGTAATTCCACCTGCATTCTAGTGATCTCGTTGCCTTACTTGGGGTGAAATGTTTAAAAAAAAAAAAAAATTTTTTTAAATGATCACTGGTAGACTCCACAATTTTGACCTTGAACCAAACTACACTTAATAATTTTCATTAGATATCTGCTAGATTATAGCTAGCAGTAAAATAAAGCTATTGCTAGTAACTTCCATCCTCATTGAGCACCTCATTATTACTGTGACTTTTACTCTGCAACTCTACCTCGAGTGCCTCTTGAGCATTGCACATGGTAGATATCATTATAATATATCTCTTATACTGCTCTAGAAAGTACCTCACATTACTATCATATCTGGGTTGGAGATGCCCAACCCTCTCTTTTCAGCCTTGACAATTCGATAAAATTAATGCACCCTTATTTTCAACCCTACAGCCACTTTCCCCAGAGATGCAACATTGTAAACCTATTGCTAATTTCATGGCAAGTGTCCTGACAAGATCCATTCTTTAGCTCAATCCTTTATAGCAACGACCTGCCCTGTCACATTCACAGGGTTAAATAATCCTCATTCCTTGCATATTCCTCTTTGTCAGAAGAGGGTTCCACTTTGAAAGCTTTTTCCTTATAACTGCTACTTGGTTGAACAGACATTCATGTGGATGCTTCTTAGAACACTACAATCTTAACCACTTCAAGTCTAGGTTTAATAATTATCTATCTCTGTAATCTTCTCTTAATATACATCTAATTCAGTAACCCTCTACCATGAGTAGCTCTTAGGACTTGTATTAGGTAAACCAAAACAAAAGTCTCCTAACAAGCATAAAAAACATTTGGTTAAAAAATTACAAAAATCATATTCATTTTGAGTTCACATTTTTTTAAAAATATTCCTTTATACAACTTAATGTTTTATTAAGTTTTTGTATAAAAGGTTAAATTCTTGTTCAAATGATGAGGTGGAGACATAATCCCGATTTTCTTTTTTTTAAAAAAAAAAAAAAGGTTTAATTTTCAGTTACCAAATATTGGTTAATTTTAAATTAAATTAAAGTATATTTTGTTCAAACTGTATTAAATATCATAAATTTTACATATAGAAATATGTGTGCGTGTGTGTGTGTACAGATACACCAAGATTTTTGGCAAGTAATATTTCAGGACCTTTTTTATTACTCCAGACAAAATTACAAGCACATTATATCAGTAGGCCTTCCAAAAGACAGCAAAATTCTTACTTTGAACAACTGTTCAGTTCATCTTAGAGCTGAGCTGCTATGTAAACATAATGTTATATACATATTTTGAACAATAAAAAATATTAAAAAATTAAAATCTTCAGACACACTGGGTTGTATATTAATATTTTTTCATTTTTATTATTTCATTTAGATTCCTTGATTAGTTCCAACCAACATGGCCATCATCAGGAGAAAAAAAATTTCTGCTTGTTAGTAGCAATGAATTACAGAAATGAATGACGATGGAGAAAATGAACTTTATCTGTAGTTTTCATTTGTTTTTTTATTTTTTTGACATGAATTTTGGTCAGCCCTTGTGTTGATCAAACAGTCTCTTTTAAGTTGTTATTTAAGATAAAAGCTGGATGGATTCATACTGCTCCAAATTCCCTTGGTCATTTTGACAGTTTTATTGGTTCCTGGAAAGGCGATGTGTCTCTGTTAAGTGTATTATTTGGTTCTCAGGGAGTGAGTATGACGTGGGTAAGTGTGCATATTAGTATGGGTGTGAGTATAAGTGTGAGTCCTCTACACCTCCACAAGTATGTCTGTCTTGTGTGGGTGGGAAATGTGGGTAGGTCCTGATTTGTAGGGTTATATATTAATTCTATCTATGTTGTTAAATTTGTGATTAAGCCCATCTGAATGAAGTGTTCTCAGGTGTGGGATCCACTTATTTTCTTGTCTTTCTAAAATCTTTCCAATGTTATCTGCTCTGAACTTTTCTATTTTCTCAATTATAGTGAATTTGGCATGGGTTTTAAAATCCTGTTTGTGTAGGCGGAAATGTTGTTCTACAGGTAATAATCTTTCATGCGGAGTCGACTTAATTCGATTGTGATAATTATTAATTTTGTAGTGAAAGGACCATTCAGATTTTCCTACATATTGTTTCTGGCATAGAGTGCATTCTAGGAGGTAAATTATGTTATGACTTCTACAGTTAGAATTGTGGTAGATTTTGAAAGTAGATTTAGTGACTGAGCTAGTGAATGAATTCGTGTGTCTAATGTCGTTACAGCATAAGCTCCTTTTGTTGTTACATCGTCAGGAAAATCCTGTTGTTTTTGTTTTATTATGCATTACCTTTTCCCCTGAAATGTCGTTACTACCTATGATTTCCTTTAGGTTCTTAAGCCTACAATATGCTAGAAGGCCGGGTCCCTCAAACAATTTTTTTAGGTCTAGTTTGAGATGTATTTCCCAGCGACTTTTGATTATTTGGGAAAGTGGAGGCAGAGTGGGGTTGAAAGTGGCTACTAGAGGGATGCAGGTGGGTTTATTTTTAATCTTGTACATTAGGGTGTCTTCTCTAGGTGTGAAAATTGCTACACCTAGATATGATGTTTTATATATATATATATATATATATAGATAGATAGATAGATAGATAGATAATATTAGTGGTAAATATACATATATATGCAAAATCCACAGGTGCATATACACACATGTATATATTTTTTTTTTTTGACTAAAAAATTCCGAGAGGATAGAATCCAGGTAGAACTCAATGTCCAGGACAGAGTAAGGATATAATAAAAAGGCTTAAACACTAATATTCCATTTATTACATTGGAATCGTAATTATGATCCAATTCATCAGACCTACAAATTCAAAAAGAAAACTGAAAAAACCTACTCTGGAAATAAAAATAGAATTTAAAGAGAGTGTAAGTATGAGAGTGTGGGACGAATGTTAGTTCTAAAGAGAGGGGTAATATACGAGTGAATTTAACAGAGAGGGTTTTTTTATATATACATATACATAAGTGGATATTGAAGTCAATCACCCAGAGGTTTCATGCTAAACACCATTGTCAGGTCATTGTGTTTAGCACGAAACTATATTTTATCATATATATCATAAAATACAGTTTTAAGGTAGGCTATATTTATGGGTTAAAGTGTTCAATATCAGGGAAAGAGTGTATGTATGTAAATATAAAAGTCGACATTGAAATCAACATCCAGCAACAACAGTGTTTCATATCTAAACGCAATTGTCAGGCCCTGTAATGTTGTGTTTTTGCTCAATCCTTTATATATACTGGTCACTGATGCATTATGGGTAGGCGTATTATTCTTCTGGTTATTTGGGTAGGCAGTAATGGTTATATTTTGAGCTATTTTAGAGGCTATTCAGTAGAAATGATTGTAGATCTGGGTGCAGTTTTGTGGCTAATTTATAATGCTGTTTGTTAATGATATGTCCTGGAAAAGGATATATTTGTTTGAAGTAGCAAAGTGGTTTTGGACTACTGTAACTGAATAGGATAATCTAGCAGGTAACCATAATGGATGGGTCCTTGTCGTAGTGGTAGGCAATAGGCGAAGACTATAGGCGTAGACAATAGACGTCATCCTGTACCTCCACATCAGTCTGCATTTATGGCTGACACCAGCCAATCATATTACTGTGAGGGGGAACCCAGGTGTATGCATATTCATTACATCAGTTAATTTTTAAGATTTTTTATTTATTAATAGTTGTTGAAATCAATAATAAAATAGTTAAGAAAGAGCATTATCAAAAACAGCTACAAGACCTGCACCTGTGGATCTACAATGTAAATAGTGTAAATAGTTACAATACCTCATCTTATAAATATAAACAGAACACTTTATTTAATCCTGTAAGATTGATTTTTCTCACTCCAGCATCCATATTAATCCTTGTGAAGGCAATTATATAACTCTTTTTGCACAATCTGAGCCAGAGATTGAACTCATAACCTTCAGGTAACTATCCACTTAACTAACACTTATCTACCAAACTATATTGTCTCACTGGACCATTAGGTGATGGAAATTTGAAACCTTAAATCTAATGCCACTTGTTTACCTCAATTAAACCAGAGTGTATGATTTAACACTACTTGTAATTATGTGGTGGTATTTTTTAGTTTTAGGTATATTGTTCTTAAGTAAATGTTCCCACAGTATACATTTTTATGCTAGGTCTACTGAGGGGGTTATTAATGCCTCAAAGATTCAAACAAAAGAGTGATTAAAATCATAAATTAATCCAGCTCTGACCACAATAACTTTGATCAGAGTTAAATCTATAGTACTTAAGTGCTACTTGAACAAATATCTTTAAATAATGGTACATACATTGTGAGATTCAGAAAATTCTCATAAGTAAAATGCCGACTGAATCTTTGAATCTATTCAATACTGGATACAAAGGCCAGTTTTACTTATATTTACTCAAAATTAACAAAAGTTATGGAAGGGTTTGTTAATACTTTTTTTAGATTTATTCACATCATCCACAGAAAATTGGAAAGGTAAGAAAGAAAAATTTATATGAATCTTACAAATATCTAACAAGTGGGATAAACTTATAAAGCAGAGAAAACAGTGTAAAATAAATAGTTTATTTGGCTAAAATGTAACTCTTGTCTGTTAACCAAATATTGAATATTTACAAGCAAGATTTTCACTTAGCTTTATCTGCTATATGCCATATTGCTAAACAGTGTGTGTTATTGATTGCTGTTCACATATCAAGGCTAAAGAACATTATTCTATGCTCATCTGATTTAGAATCAGAAAGTGACAACTGAAATCTCTAGGGCATGTAACGAGGAAAAGTGGGGTTGAAAATTTAACACTCACAGGAAGGCATGAGGAATAGAGGAAAGCAGAGAATAACCTACTTAACATGCTTAAATGGCTGGAAGAACAGGGATTAGGAGAGATAGCAAAAAGACAAACACTGCTAAGAGCTACAAAGGATGACGTGGAGAACCGTTATTGTCCACGCCCTGAAGGGACATGGTATATAGAAGAAGATATGCCTGAGAGAGTCATAAATTAATTTTTTTTTTAAGCATTTCACCCCCAAGCAAGGCGGGAGTACCACTAGTACACAAGTGGCTACAGAGAGTATAAGAGAAAAGATTAGGTATGGGGGTGGGGGAGTAAGGAAAGGATAAAAAGAAGAACAGAGGAGAATAAAAAGAAGAATGGTGATCAAGGCAAAAGAAGATGTTGATTGATGTTACATTTAAACTTTTGAAGATTATAGTTATCAAGGAAGCAAGTAAGAGGAAGGGGAGTTGTGAAAGAAGCTGTTGGAATGAATAGCAAAAGGGTGGGACTGAGATGCCAATCTAGTAGCATGCTTAAATTCATGCAGTCGAAGCACCAATGAAAATAGCTCGTCAGAGCAGATGCCATAAAAATATTTTTAGAAAAGACAAAAGGAAGCCATATTACATCAGTGAGAAAGCGACTGGAGTCAAGACCCCAAGTCGAGACTGATTACATTGCATATCTGTCTTTAGATTTTGTCGACAACTTCGAGATGAACAGCGGGGGAACTAGACCATAGATGGCAACAGTATTCCATGCATGGACAAATGGTGGATTTGTAAGTGTGAAGGATGGACTCAGATGAGAAAAACCTGGCATGACACAGAGAACCAATTTTCCTTGCAGTAGATGCAGCTATTGATTCAATGTAGTTGTTCCACCTCAAGTCAGTAGAAAATGTGAGACCAAGAAAGTTCAGTGAGGCACTCTCATGGAGTTGAGCATCAACCATGCTGATAGGAGGCAGGGAAGTTTCTCTTTGGTGTGTAAATGACAGCAGTTTCATTTTGGATGCATTAAAATTCATAAACCATTTCCTGCTCTAGTCAACTACAGATTGGAGGTCATTTTCGAGACTTACGGCCAGGTTAACTTTGTCAGCAATGCTGGATTTAGTATTGAGTAAATGGTAGTGTTGTCTGCATAAATGCCTATTTGAGAACTGATGGACAGTGTAGAACCAAGGATAGAGCCTTGAAGAACACCAGCATTTGTATGGAAGGAACTGGAAAAGAACCCATTCAGGACAACCTTCATTTCATGGTTAGACAGGAATGATTGGATTAAATAAAATAATTGTCCTGTAATACTGCATCCCTGAAGCTTATGTAAAAGGCAAGCATGCCAAACCCTGTCAAATGCCTTCGATATATCTAGAGCAATAGCTCAAGCTTTACTGCTATTATCAAGGGCTTCGTATACATATTGATTTATGGCCATAAGCACATCAGCAGTAGACCGGCCAAATTAAAATGTAGGCAATATTAAAACTAAGGTCAACACACAGATTTATAAGTTTAATTCTTAATAAAAGGGAGGTATAAAAGATGTTTAATTCTTAATAAAAGGGAGGTATAAAAGATGTTTAATTCTTAATAAAAGTTGGGAGTATTACTACCACTGTATTTCAAATGTAAAAAGAAAGTTCCACTCACACAACTTACTTCCACCCTCCCCAAGAACTACTTTGTGAAACAGACTCCCAAGAGGATGCTCCCTTGAATTCTACTATCTTAACTTCAAGTCAGGGGTTAATTGTTATCTATCCTCCTTAACCCCATAAGCTTCACTTTGTACCATCGCCTTTCATTCATACCACACACCTCATTTATCATAAGTATCCATTTATCAAGCCCAGTATTCGATGAATTTTAGTTTTAAAAAAAAAGGGGGGGGGGAAGAAATGGTAAAAATCAGCTTTAAAATCAGTTGAAATTGGTGATAAATGAACAAGCATCCTTGACAGAAATTACAAAGAGAAATGCAATGTTTGACTCAAAACAGCAGTTGTGTTTTTGTTTTTTGTTTTTTTTTCCTGGTTTGTGAGGGAGTGAAATTAGGCATTCAGAATTTGCCATGTTCTGTCATTTTAGACTTTCTACTGAGAATGTATTTCAATTAAAGTTTCTGACAGCATTTATAGCGTTTTAAAGATTACTGAAAAGAAATGGAGGGAAAAAGTTAATGAGAGAAAATTTAAATATAACCAATAAAATCTATTGGGAAGAGAGAATGACAAACACAGAAAAGTGCCTTACAGAATAGGAGATTGAAAAAAAAAAAAAAAAAAAAATCAATATGTCAAGAGTTTGAATCTACCAATGTGTAGTCCCAATTCCCTTCTAAAACTTTAAAATATCCCTTTTTCGAAGTGTGGAGAAATTCCCTCTTGGTTGAATAGCCAAAATGATTAAATTGCATAGTCAATATAAAGAACTTCTGGGCTAATATAAAAAATTTAAAAAAACTACTAAGTCAGTTTTCTGAAATGTTAAAATTATTATTTTTATTTATTATAATTTTTTTAATCATTTCACCCCGTACAAGGCAATGACACCACTAAGATGCAAAGGGTTACTAAGAGAATGAAAAGACTTTAGTAAGGAGAAAGGACAATAAAAGAATGGGAATCAGGAAGACAGAAGATGGCAAATGGCATTACATTTAAATCATTTTGTAGGAATCTTTTAGTTGAACAATTATCTTAACCTTTATCATTCTGTATGTGACTTCATTTGCTGTACAAAAAGTTTATCCTGACACTGAAGGTGAGTCTGATCCCTGAGCAATAGTATGTTTGAATTTCATAGTTGTGCTGTCATATCCTTCTATGGCAACAGAAAACAACTTTGAGCGAAATTAACAATAAGGATACTGCAGTTGAGAGGCCTTGAAAAAGTATACCATGGAAAGGGAAGTAATATTAATAATGTAATGAGCTAAAGGTTAATAAAAAACTTGTAAAAAAAAAAAAAAATTTTTTTTTAAATAAAATAGAAAATCAGAATTATATACTTGATATTTATAAAGAAAGTTTTAAAAATTGATTTTTGTCAATTAATAATTAATGTTTTTTCCACAGTGTTTCTCAACCTTTTATACTTCAGGGCTCACTTGTAGAATGACTAAAACTCTGGGACACACTTTAAAGTTTAATATGGAAAAATTAGTCATGAAACTTGAAAATTTGGTTTAGCATTCCCAAAGAAGATTAGCAGTACAGTTTTCATTGAAAGGGATTTATAAAAAATCTGCTATTTTTTAGAGAGACCAATAATGAGCAATTTAAATACTTTGAGGAAGGCAAAAGAGAAAGGATTATCCATTCCTTTTTAAAGATTATCCAGTTTAAAATATCAATTGAAAAAGATTTGACTTAAATATGGAAGCCATCTCCTTGGTGTCTCTAGTTTTTTAAAAATAAAGATTTTTTTTAAATATAAAAATAATTCATAACTTGGGAGTTGAGAAACACTGCTTTAGACAATATTAGTAAATGTAAAATGATATGCAGTATGGTGTAATGGATAATGAGCAAATATCCTTGATTAAGTACACTCCGGCCTTCTTTAGGTGATTGGAATTTTGAACCAAATCCTTTATTTCGTCCACCAGGGTAGATTCTTCTAGTTCCACGTGCCATGACTCTTCTGGATGTCTCAGTTACCTCCCTTTAACTCAACTCTCCAAGTTTTTTCTGGTATTGAACTCACAACTCTTTGGGTCTAGTTACTGGATCTAATCAATGCCGTTATCCACTTGAGGACATCTGCATATGAATTTCTTGGACTTATAAACCTAATGTTTCAGCAATTGTTTTTTACCAGTGCTCATATTGCAATTTTTCTGTTATTATTACTGCATATTTTTTACCAGAACTTATATTGAATTTTTTGTTGTTATTCATTGCTTTTCTCTAGCACTCATTACTGGTTGTCACAGCATTACTCCAAGCTACCTCACATATACAGTCACCCCAAAATTTATAAAGACAGTATTCCATTCAGGCCAATTGTTAGTGGCCAAGTCTCTGTGTGAGACCCTCTGAGTCACTTCCTAGTAGATATAATCAACCCATTAATAGGAAAGTCACTATTGTATGTCCAGAACACTGCCCACTTTGTGGAAATAGTTAAAGATGCTCCCATCCAACCAGATGGTGAGTCTGGATGTGCTGAGTTTGTTCATCAAGGTACCCATAGAGGAGGCACTTTCAGAGTCAGGGACAGACTGGCCTCAGACTCGTTCCTAGGAGAATGGGTCAGTATACCAATAGATAACCTGATGGAGATACTGTCTTTCTGTACACAAACAACACACTTTGGAATGGGATCAGACATATCGACAGGATGAGGGCTTAGCAATGGGTTCACCATTCTCACCAGCAATGGCAAACCTATATATGGAATACTTTGAGGAAATGGCATTAGAATCTAACATCACTAAAGCCAGCCCTACGTCTGGGATACATAGATGACACCTTCATATTCTGACCAAACCAGGAAGAGGTCCAGCTACTACTAGACCATGTGAACTCAATAAGATCATTGATACAGTTCACAATGGAAAGAGAAAACAACAACAAACTCGCCTTCCTGGATGTACTAATATCTCGAACAGAGCATGGGTTCAAGACATAAGTATACTGCAAGCCTACATTCACTGGACAATACCTAACTCCAACTCCCACCACCCATACAATGTAAAGAAAGGGATCGTCTGCTGCTTACAACATCTAACAAAAGTCATAAGTGGCAACCTTGAAATATACAAACAAGAAATGATCAGTAAAAGCAGTACCCTACAATGTAACAACTACCCTGGTTACATGACAGCAGCTCCAACAAACTGGGATAGTAGAGGATAACAGCACTCAGAAAACAGCTTCAGTCTGCCTACCCTATGTAAAGGAATTGTCAGAGAAAATACAAAGGATCTATAGTCCATATAACATCAGGACAATCTTCAAAAGTGGTTCAGCACTTCGCAGACACCTCTTCCGAGTAAGACCCCCCACATAGAGGAGAACATGACTAAGGACTGTGTGTATGCTATCCCATGCAGCTATGATAAGAAACAGGCTGCCCCCTTAAGGTAAGACTGCAAGCGGTAACACTAGGGGAAAATAGAAAAATCAGGCATAACTGACCACATAAGGAGTAGAGAAAATTATTATTTATTTTAGGATTATAAATCAAAAACATGTTCAAAATTGCTACACAGTTGCAATCGTGTTTCAATGCATATCAATGTGTCTGCTCTGGCAGTAATTTATAATCACCTGAGGAGACACATTATTATGGGTTGAAACACGATCACAATTGTGTAGTGATTTTTAACATGTTTTGGATTTAATATCCTAATATATATATATATATATAACAGATAGCTCACCAGTTTTGAAGACTATAAACAAGTAAAAATAGATGAATACAACTTACAAAAAGAAGACAGATTACCTGTAATCATTACTTTTGGAGTTACTATCATACTTATTTCAAATGAAGTACTAAAAAGACATAAATAAATTTGAAAGCTAATGTTACAATTCAAATATTTAATTGCTAAAAATTTTACTACACTCGGGTACTAAATGTTTTTTGGTAACGTTTAACCTTTGTTCCTGCAAAAAAAAAAAAAAAAAAAACGATGCATCAAGGATGCTTATTCCCTTGACACCATTATTACTGTTTACACTTTTGACTTAAACAACATTTATTTTAAAACATTAGAATTTGAATAAAACTTAAAACATGAAAGTGGGTTTTACATTTTCTTTATTCTTGTGAATTGACAATTTTTCTATAGTTCATTGATAGCTTTATAAAATTAATAAATAAAAAATTGTTTTCATGGTAAGTTATAAAATGGTAAATAATAAATAGTGCATTGTAGTTGGTTTACATGTTTTGATAATTTAATAATTTCTTATAAATTTTTTAATAAAAGGATTTCTTTCCAAATTTATTTCTTTATAAAATGGCAAATAATAAATAGTGCAACGTATTTGGCTCACATATTTTTTATAATCTTGTAAACAAACATTAACAAGGGAGTCAAAAGTGATACAGTAATAGCAGAGTATCAAGTGAATAACTGTTCTTTTGATACAGTGTTTTTTTTTGTAAGCATGAAGCGTAAACATTGCCTTTTTTCTCCTGACAGCAATCAGATATAAATTATCAAAATACCTATATATATATATATATATATATATATATATATATAAGTATTTGGGCTGCAATCCCTTTTATGCAAGTTTCATTAAAAATGACTGACAAGGTAATAATTAAATAAAAAAACTACTGTACCTTATCAGTCATTTTTAGTGCAACTTGCATACACATGCACACACACACACATATATATATATATATATGTGTGTGTATATTTTGGCAGCATATTTCCATGTCTCATTAAATAATTTAGACAAGTTTGTCTACTTATTTTTGATTTGATCCTCTCATATTCACATACAAGCTTCTTAGTATCCTTATTAAAAGAAGAAAGAAAGTTACCATATTGATGCATATTCATTTATTCTAAGTACTTTCAACATTAGCAAAATGTCCTCATCAGAGTTTTCATTTAAAACTTTAAGATGTAAGCATATTTGTGTCTTAATGTCATGACATTAAGGCACAAATATGCTTACATCTTAAAGTTTAAAAATCATACCATACATAAGTTTAGCATTTTTCACTTCAAAAATAAAAAATGTAATTTTCAGATAAATGCAACAAATTTGTCTTAGATAAAACAAGACCCTAAAAACGGTATTTTGCTAATGTCGAAATTACTCAGAATAAATGAATATGCATCAATATGGTAACTTCCTTTAATAAGGATACTAAGATACTTGTTTGTGAATATGAAAGGATCATATTAAAAATAAGTAGACAAAATCTGTCTAAATTATTTAATAAGACATGTCTTATATATATTTTATATATCCAAGTATAGGATTGGTGTATATGGAATAAATTCTAATAACCAACAAATACTATTCTTAAAAGAGTGCTCAATACAGAGTAGAGCAAATATTATTTATTCAAAAATTATAACATAAGCATGTTATAACATCACTACAAAAATATTTTTGAATAAATAATATTATATATTGTACACACACACACACACACACAGTGTGAGCCAATGCAGTTTCCCAAAATAAAACAGATTTTAATTATTAAGCATCTGAAAGATAAGAATTTTATCTCTAAACCTTTCACATTTAACTTTTTCAGATTTTGCAGTTCTCATTCAAGGGCAAAACCCAAAACTGGGTTCCTTTACAATGATTTATATTCCCTTCACAACATCTAAAAAGAGGAAAATCAAAGTATTCCATGACATCAACACTTTTAGCACATAAAAAAATATGCATCTACGCTAAAAATGCTGAAGCCATATCATTTATATAGAAATTGGATAACCATCTTATCTCTCTAAAGTCTTCTTAAGGTGAGATTTTCAAAACTATTTATTAGAAAACAATCCATATTATTTCTAATGCTGCCTTTTAGATGATTTTAAAATGTTTTATGCTTTAGACATGTATCACGGCTCTCCACAATTTACTGTCCTTTGTAGATCTTAATAAATGTTGTTGTTGAATATTAGCTAGTTTGCCAGAGGTTTAGCACACAAGTAGGCAAATGTAGCCAAAGCCAAAACTGACGAGTCATTTATGGAGAAATATATAGCTGAACAAAGACCCCTCATGCAAATGTATTGGGAAGGTCCATTCTAGCAAAATGGACCAACCCAACTGGTGTATTAGGCGCTCTCCTATAAAATAAGGTAAAATCAGCTTTTACAAGGAAATAGAAGGAGGCAGCCATGTTGGCAGGTAAGTCACTTGACTTCTACATCTCCCTCCTCTCCCCATTGCGGAAGCATATTGGCCGTTGGGGAGGAATTAATTCCCTATTGCCTGGCTGATTGTACGAGAGTAGTCGGGATAGCGCCCTGGGAATCCTCGTTCTTGATGGCTGTGATTGAGTAGGGCCCTGGGACGCTGGTTTATTTTGTAATGTAATGTCACCATTTTCCAAGTCTTTGGCAGATTGATGTGGTCTGCATGTATCCGTAATTGTCGGCTCAGGTGACACAGGCATGGCGCTTGGTATGGGGGTCTTGATTATGGGTGCTTCAAGTTTCCTTAGAAACCTACGGTTCCGCAGGGTTATTCTGCCTGATCCTGCAACTCTAATTCTATATTGACGGTTGGGAAGTGTTTCTACTATTCGCCCAGCTATGTCCCATCGACGGCTATTTGGGTTTTGAATGGAGACTGTGTCACCTTTATAAAGTGGGGATAGTGCATGTGCAGTACGGTTGTACTTCTCGATGAGGTCTGCATTGCGTTTGGATAATCTCTGTTCTCGTTTTTTCGCTGCGGCTATCCATTCAGGGTGTGGTTTATATAACTGTGGGTGCAATGGGATAAAATCTCGAAGACGTCTATGAAGCAGGAGTTGCGCTGGTGATAAGCCAATGCCTTGGATAGGGGTGTTTCTATATTGCAAGATTGCTTGTGCTGCCATGTTATTGTCCAAGGAACCCTGGTGTCCTGTGCAGTCTTTTATGAGTCTTTTTGCAGTCTTGACTGCCAATTCTGCACGTCCGTTAGACTGGGGATAGGCCACTGATGAAATTCTTTGCTTAACAGCCCAGGTTTTTAGGAATTGTTGGAATGAGTAAGCTGAGAATGGCGGTCCACCATCTGTACTAAGTTCCTCAGGTGCACCATATGTTTGGAATATTTCTCTGCAGATGGAAATCAACCTGGAAGCAACCGCTTGCCCTGGCTTGATGCGGTACAGAATGAGCCATCCAGTGAGCCTGTCTGCACAAGCAAGATATGTGAAGGATTTAACATAGAACAAATCCATTACAATCTGTTGAAATGGCCATTCAGGTGTAGGTGTCATTTGGATTGGTTCATGTGGTAGACTTGGGGCATTCCTTGAACATGTAATGCAATTATACCTGTAATTGCGAATTGAGGCATTCATTCCAGGCCAGTAAACTGAGTCATTGGCACGCGCTTTCATGCCAACTACTCCTTGATGAGCTGAATGTAGGCATTTTAATATGTTCTTGCGCTGGGAGGTTGGTATCACTACTCTCCTGTCAAGTAGTATTAGACCATTTTCATTGCTTAGGCGGTTACGAACTTCCCAGTATTCCCGGATTGTAGGTGGTGTTGCTTGACGACTGTTTGGAAAACCATTGTCTATGGTTTTCCGTAATAGGGTGTATTGTGTGTCTTCTTGACCAGCAAAACGAATGTGGTCAGGGGAAGTTATGGCAGGATTATCATCTAATTGAGATATTGATGTGAGGGCTGTCAATCTCATTGTTGCACAAGTCTCATCTGATTCATCAATTTCTATAAGGGAGGGTTCTATAGAGAATGTATCAAGTAGGCTTTGTACTGTAGTGACTGGATTGCGGGAAATAGCATCAGAGGCTCTGTGCCATTTTCCAGGGCAGTGTTGCATGGTGAAACGATATCTCAAGCTTTTCTCTTTGAGTCGGAATAGGCGAGGGTTGTGAATTTTGCTGAGATCTCGATCACCAAAAAGTCCTTTGAGTGGTTCATGGTCGGTCACGACTATAACGTTTGGGCAACCTAGTATGAACATGCGGCACTTTTCAAGTGCCCAGCTGATAGCTGCTGCTTCACCTTCTATGGGTGCATATCTTTGCTCAGCGTCAGTACAGAATCTGCTTCCAGCAAACACAAGATGCCAGCCTTCAGGGCAACAGACAGGGGCTCGTTCGATTGCACATGTGCAGTGTTTCTGAAGAAGTAAAAATCCCATGCCGTCTTTACTCCAGTCAGGAGCTAAGCAGGTAATTCTGTTGATGTCAAATGTTGAGACGCCCCGCTTTACTAGTTCAACAATGACCCGCTTTGATTCCTGAAATGCTTTCTCAAGGGTCTGGTTCCAGGTGAATTTTGAGTTTTTTTTGACAAGGTCCCGAAAAGGTAGCATAATGGGACTTAATGAATATGCCCAGGCAAGTTGGTTTACCAGTCCAAACCAAGACCTTGCATCGGTGATGGTTTTCGGAACAGGGAAATTTAAAATAGCATTAAGCATAGATTCAGAGGGAGATACTCCCGATGAAGTTATTTGAAGGCCACCAAACTGAACAGTGTCCTTACAAAACTGGAATTTGTCTTTGCTGAGTACAATCCCATTTTGTGCACATCTCATTAGAAAATCAAAGGTATGATAGAATGCCTCTTTGATGCCGGTGTCGTAGAGCAAAGTATCATCAACCAATTTGATTTTCCTGGGAATATCTTTTATGACTTCATCATATCTACGGGTGTATGCATCACCAGATGCTAAGTAGCCTTGAGGCATCCTAAGGTACATAAACCTTCCCCACTCTGTGATAAAAGTTGTGAGCGGTTGGGACTCCTCATCTAATATAATAGAGTGGTAGCCATCGACAGCATCCAGTACTGTTTTCTTGGTATTGGGTGGCACTTGCATTGCCAGCTGGAAAGGTGAGGCAGTGTGGTGGGTTTCTCGCTTGCATTGCGAATTTAAATATTGATAATCGATGGTACGCCTCGGTCGACCATCCTTTTTTGTTGTAATGACCATTGTGCTACACCAATCTGTTGGAGTACCAATGGGCACTTGTTCTAATATGCCTCTTTCTATATCTTGCATAAGGGCTTGCCTCACTGGTTCTTTTAAATGGTATGGCACTGGTATTGGTCTGTGTCTTGCCTTAGGGATTGCCCCCTCTTTCAGGTGGATATGTGCTGGTTTACCAGACATGGCTGGGAATTGCCCATCAGTATTAAATGCTGAATCAGCAAATTGTTTCAGTAACCATTTTTTTAGGTTCTCCACATTTCCTTCGTTTGCTGGAAAGGGTGTTTCTTCAGGGCGATCTGGTAGCTGAAATCTTCTGAGTTGCTTTTGCTCGACAGCTGCTGTGTGATCGTTGGTTGTCCAATCTAATTTGCTGTGGGTTGTCATAGTCATAGGCGTGGGGAAGTGAGGAGACAGTATGCCAACATCAATACAGGCGGCCTTGCTAAAATATATCTTATCGATGTTATTGCAGATGTACAATGCTTGCTTTGTCGACATTTCTCCAACACTAAATTGAATAGGCAACCATCCCTGGCTTATAAGGGTTGAGCCACCCACAGCACGAATAACTTTCTTTGATGGGATCAAGTTACTTTCCTTGAGACCCATGCTATGTAGGTGCTTGGGTCCTCCAAGGCAAATGGTGGCCCCACTATCTGGGAAGATTTTCAAACGAGTGCTTTGATTACCTGGAATATCTTCAGGATTTCTGGGGTCTGGCTTTGGAGAGAATGGGACCAGTGTTGCTTCTATCTGAACAACACTATTTTTGTTAGAGGACACATATGAGCCTGTCTCCTGGTCAAACTCTACATGTGCAATCAAACTGTCCATGTTAGCTTCATCGTCTTGGAAGCCTCTCACTTCACTAGAGCGATTTCTTGATCGGCAAACTTTTGAAAAATGACCTTGGATGCCACACAAGTCACAGGTCTGATTCCAGGCAGGACATGCCTGTTGGCGGGTGCTGGTTCCTGGGATGCCATGCTTGTGGCTACCACATCCACTACAGCGGAACTTGTTTTGTTTTATAATCAGTTTTTTGGGGCTTCTGGATTGAGGGGGATTTTTTTCCACTTGTGTTGTTTTTTCTTTGCGATAGGTTGATGCACGCAATGCTGACATTTCAGTTGACCCTGCCATTCGTGCTTGGTCACGCAGTGCTGCCTCGAATGCCTCAGCATGGTTGATGTTTTGGTCAAGGGTCTTCAATGAGCTGGCCTTTGCTAGTAAATCTGCTTGGAGAGCATCATTTGCTGTACCTCTGACCAGCTGGTCTTTGATATAGATGTCAGATAGGTCATGACTGCAAATGGGACATGTGAAGTCACAATCCTGTGCTGTACCCTTAAGGCGGACAACAAATTGCTGGATTGATTCGCCTGGTCCCTGGGAAATCGAAGCGAAAGACAATCTATGAACCATAGGGTTCGATTTTTGGGTAACTAATGCCTCCAACATGTTCAGGAGTCTGTTTGGTTTTTCCGAGAAAAATTTGGGGTATGTATTGATGATCGACGTTTGCACAGTCTCATCAGCACAGTTGTATAAATGGATGTTGGTCTGTGTAGGGGGCATGTTTGTCATTTGCACAAATACCTCCCAATCAATTCTGAACTTTCGGAATTGTTGTGATGTCATCTCTGAATGGAGCTGGGGGAGTTTGGCTGCAGGGGCCTTGGTATAGCTGTCTGATGTCAAAGGTTGCTCCTTTGATAGCTTAAGGATAGCTAGGGCATGTCCCATGGTTGTGACACCTAGTTCTTTAAGGATTTCCCGGTCTATGATAGAGAGGCTATCCTTAGTAATCCTTTTTGTTATCTTTCCTAAATCTTGCTCTGACATCCATTTACTAAAGCTCTCTAGGTAGATTATGTGTTGTTTTTCACCGTCTCTCTTGCCTTCAATCTGTTAGTATCAAATTTTCCTCATGTGCCTTAGAAATTTCAACTGTCGTTTTCTGATATTATATATAAGTGGTGTCTTTGTTTTCATTTTCTCTAAAACTATCATTCCCATGTTCAGTCCATTGTATTCTCAGCATCCTTCTGTAGAGCCACATTTCTGTTCCTTCAAGTCCCTTCCGTGAGATTTGTCCAGCATTCAATGCCATATAAGAGAAGTGATATTACGTAATAGTTTAGTACTCTTTGTTTCTAATGAAATTTTTCTTTACCAACTTGAAAAGAAAATGTTTTGCTTATTTAAATGATTATTTAAATACTTCATAAATATTTATTAGAGTGAATCAAAAGTATTTTCAATTTTTTTTTCAGACCTGTACTTCAAAGCTTATTTCATGTAGGCATCGAAAAACTATCTATGTATGAACATTGTCGTAATTGACACCATTCAGTAGCTCTTTTTGTTTTAGATGTTAAAATGACAGATACATGTCTTTAGATGTAATAATTTTGAAACATTTTTAAACTGGGCATCAAAGACACTGATGCTGTTTGCAGAATATGGAAAGCAGAAGGAAATTAAGGCAAACATAGATAAATGTACCCACAACAAGTGATAGTGTCAAAAAGATGGTTTTTCCCACAACATTACTTTTTTTTTTTTTTAAATACCTTCACTCTTTGCAATGTTTGTTTTAAAAAACAATGATTAGAATGGGAATAAAAACCTAAGCATATGATAAAAGTGAATGTATACATTTTTTTCCTTCTTGAGATGAAGTTGAGATGCCAGGTCAGGACTCATTACATTGCAAACACTTCTTTGAATTTTGTCAAGAGTCTCAAGATGTATGGTAGGAACACCAGACCAGATATGGCAGCAATATTCAATGCACAGATGAATGGTAGACTTGAAAAATTGTCAGGCACGATACAGTGAAGCAACTTTACTAGCAGCGATATTACATAAGCTTCAAGAAACTTACAAGAACTCTTAAAAGGTTTCCCATGAATTAACAGCAAAAAGAACAGAAAAAAAATACTTTCATGCATCCTAACAAATATCTAATCAATATTTCTGCATCTGGTCTTCAACAATCTGAATTTAATAGATTTTAATATTTGTATCAGTGATAGACGCCATAAATACTATTGATTTGTTATTATAAATGAAAAAAGGTATAGTTAGGAAGAAATTAGTCATCCAACAAATTTGATTAAAAGAGAACAAGGACTGTCTGTTTAATTTTTTTTATTATTGTATTTTACCAAATTTTGAATAAGGCATTGTTTATTGGCATCAAAATTGTGCATATTCTGTCTGAAGTTTACATTTGTTTTGCTAATGTACTTTCAACCATCTTGGTCATTTTCAAGAATACTTGTTTGGAGATTACATGCTGCGATGGGTAAATTGTCGCCATTTTATATTTTTAATTTAACACATGTGCATTGTTTGTTTTTGATTTTGTTGACTACACAGTATAGCAGGGTCAGTTAGTCACTGTTTGTGAGAAAAAGAGCGCCATGACACAATTCACTGCACCAGAAATTTGGAAATGGCATGCTGTACTACTTGGCATTTGCAAAGGAAGCTCCACTACAAACATTTCAGAGTGTTTGGGTGTCAATGAGAGTGCAGTGCAGAAGATTCGGAAAGTCTAATGGTGATTACAAAGGTATGGCAACTTGGAAAACTCACTCGGATCATTCTGATAAGAAAAGAACTCCCAAATTTGTTGGTGAGTGCTTCAGACTCAACACAGAGGCCTACATCAAGTGCCTTGGGGTGGAAGTGCTGCCCTCGATCAAGAGAGTGGCTGCTGGAAGACCCTACATTTGACAACAGGACTCTGCAGCATGCAACATAAGCAGGAGAACCCAGACACATCACCACATCACCACTTACATATGGCCACTTAACTCCCCAGACTGCAACTCCTTGATTATTATGTGTGGGGGCACAGTTGAGTGAGAGACCAACAAAACTCCTTAGATGAACTGGAGGCAAGAATTATGGCAGAATTTACTAACTTAAATAAGTAGACAATACAGAAAAATTTTGAGACTGTGGTTGAAGCCAATGATGATTTTATTGAATAAATTTAGTCTTTAGTATTCAAAGATATTTTTTTTATGTGCTATACATGGTTATCAAGATCAAATTACTGTTTTTAAACTACAAATTTCCCAGATGCTTTCTCTGTAGCTAAATGGTAAATGTCAAGCTATATGATGGTTCTGTGTAAGATACAGGTTCAATTCCTGTTGGAGGATGTATATTTTCTATGAAATTTCTTGGACATTCAGGCTGGTAACTTGTTACTGTTCATTATAAACAGAGCATTTACTTAAATATTTGTATCAATAAAATATATATATATATATATATATATATATATATATATATATATATATATATATTTTCAAATTTATAACATACGCATGTTATAAGATTACTATAAAAGTTGCAATTTTGTTTCAACACTTCTGGTGTCTTATATATATGTTGTAACCTAGGGAAGGTTACTGAATAGAATAATCACCTGAAGGTTGGTAATGAACGATAATACTTAGGACAAGAACAACACATATAAGATTCGCCAGCATCGTGTAGAAGAAGTAGTCAACTGCTAGAAGTGAGTCAAGTAAATTCTACAATGAATCGCCAACTGCAGACCAACATACAGTATTTACTACTATATTTATGTGAATGGGAACGTACTCATTATCATCCGTTGGTATGCTACAACAATGTATGAATAAAGACCAAAGGAAAACTTAGCTTACATGTTTCATCTTCTGACTTTATTCATATTGTCCTTTTACAGATATATATGTGCATGTGCGTTATATCTGAAATAGATTTTCATATATACATATATATGAGAGAGAGATATGTATTATATTGTTCTACAACAAGTAGAAAATGAATTTGAAAAGACCAATAAATTTGTCAGAACTTGCAATAAATTATGCAAGCTTTGATCAAATTGTTGATCCCCAAAAGATATTCTATACTTTGACATGTTCAGCATCAAAGTTAAAAAAAAAAAAAAAAGTATCAAACATTTTAACTTATTTCATTTTTTTTTTTTTTGTTTTTCACATATATTTGGTTAAACAAAGAAAAGGTCATAATCAGTAGTGATTGAATGTCAATGCTACAAAACAGTGACATCTTTTAAAACCCAGATCAATCTGAAACACTTATCACTAGAGTTGGTTTTGAAGACAAAAATTTAGTCAATCAAAAATGGAGGAGAAAGAAAAAAAAAAAACATTGAAATGTTAAGTAAAGCAATAACTGCGTTCGTTTTTTGTTTTTTTTTTGTTAAATTTGGAACAGGATTAATTTCCACCATGACATTCTGAATTAAGTCTTTAAAAAGGACATAGGTTATGCCTTGATAAATAATAAAAATATCTTAATATAATAAATAAAGTAAAATAAATTTATGAACACAAAAAGATTAGTAGAGGAGAATGTATGGAAACGTTAATAGATATGACTAATGCTACGTTAAGTGTTATGGAAAAGAAATTTAATAAGAGTAATCATTGTGCAGAAATAATTGAAATAAAAGTTTTTTGTGAAGCAGTCATATTCTGTTTTGAATCATTTTGTAGTATTCCATCTGATAAAAAAAAAAGAAAGGGAAAAAGAAGGAGTAGGGGAGGAGAGAAGGAGAAAGAGATAAAGGAAGAGAGAGTGGATAAAGAGAAAAAGAGGGAGAGAGAGAAAAGGAAGGAGAAAGAGAAAAGGCGGATGAGAGAGAAGGGGAAAAGAGAAATGAAAAGGAGAAGAGAGAGAGAGGAGAAGGAAGAGAGAGAATGATTCATTTGTTAAGGTTGAAATTGAAACCAAATTATGCTAATTAACAGTATATATATAAAAATAACTCATTGCCATATTACTACAAAGAATAATGGAAAGATAATATTTAACATGAACATTTTTAACACCTTTCCTTTTAATATATTAGTAAATAAAAAAAAAAAAAAAAAAAAAAAAAAATCAAATTTATTTATTTTTTTAATTCGTTCCCTTCCAGCATTTTGTATAATCTCTTCCTTGTCCTTTTGCAATTCTATTTCATAATGAAGATTATCTTTTTATGTTTATAATGTAATGATGGTTGGAAAATAGACTGGTTGAAAAAAAACAAAACAGGATTCAATTTCATTTGTTTTACAGTCAGGATGCCTTATTAGTTTTACATTATAATATAAATTATTGTTGTAACCTAGGGAATAATCAAATGAAGGTTGGTAATGAATAATAATACTTAGGACTAGAACAACACATATAAGATTCACCAACAGCACATAGAAAAAGAAGTCAACTGTTCAAAGTGAGTCAAGTGAATTCCATGATGAATCTTCAACTGCAGACCAAAATACAGTATTTACTATTGTATTTATGTGAATGGGGATATACCCATTATCGTCCGTAAGTATGCTACAACAATTATAGACTAGATTAAATGCAAAACCAAACCAATAAGTTTCAACAATAAACGATTCACCTGACCTGGAAAAAAAAAATAGAAATTGGACCAGAAGAAACATTACAAAAAATAAAAATAATTAAGCATTCGGTGAATAAGTCTTGTTTGAAATAAAAAATTTTAAAAAATTGAGATTTTTTTCTTGTTAATAAAAGTAAATTTCTAAAAAAAATTTAAACTGACCTCTTCAAATTATATCTACTTTAATTGTGCTTCCTAAAAAGCCATACATTTAAAACACTATGTGCACCCATACATATATTTTTATTGTGGGTGTTCAATAATGCCCAAATACTACACTCTGATCCAGGCATAAATAATCGAATCGTTTTTTTTACATATATGAAGTAAAAAGATAAAAAAGAGCAGACATTTTTCTTTTCAATCTCTTTCATAAACAAAAGTCCAATTATAAAATGGATGCTGATAACAAAATGACAGAAAGAATTTTTTTAAGCAAATCCTAAAGCATATTATTTTATATTTTAATCATTTCACCCCAAGCAAAGCAATAAAAACCATAAGGATGCAATGGGGTTACAAAGAGTGAAAGAAACAAAGAGGACAATAAAAGAACAGGATTCATAGAGACAAAAGACAAAGACTGACATTGCATTTAAACAAAAAACAGGAAGGTGGAAGAGAATTCCACAAGTGAGAAGTGCAAGTGAAGAAATTATTAGCATAGAACTTATGGTTGCAACTAGCAATTTCAACAGTGAAATTATGAGATCTACCTGCCAATCTAGTACTGCACTTAAATTTGTGAAGAGATACTGAGGAAAACTCCTCAGAATAATTACCATGAAAATATTTATAGAAGAAGACAAGGAAAGTTACATCATAGTGGAGTGGTAGTAAAGTGTAACAGAGAATCAGGTCAGCCGGATAAAAAACTCTAAGATGGTTGTATGTGGTGCTGTAAGCACCAGGAGTTGCATCCCCTTTCACAATGGGCTGTTGAGAGAAGACCTCCCAGACCCACTCTGACTATTGGCTAATATCTGCC
Source organism: Acanthosepion lycidas (assembly GCA_963932145.1). NCBI lineage: Eukaryota > Metazoa > Mollusca > Cephalopoda > Sepiida > Sepiidae > Acanthosepion > Acanthosepion lycidas. Next base: position 1,889,995 of record OZ010593.1, on the reverse strand, counting down.
TAGTATCATTCATATGCAAATAGCCAGTGCCACCTACTCTAAGTAGAAGGTCTTCTCTCAACAGCCCATTGTGGAATATGATGCAACTCCTGGTGCTTACAGCACCACATACAACCAACTCAAAGCCTTTTATTGGACTGACCCGATTCTCCGTTACATAAAATGACTGAAGCTGAGATGTGAGGTCAGGACCAATAACATTGCCGACAAACACTCTAGATGTTGTATAGAAATGCCAGATCAGATGTGGCAGCAAATATTCAATACATGGAAAAATGGTAGATTTATAAATGTGCAATAGATTCTGGTGAGAAAAATCACACAGTCAGCTGACTTTCTCATGTCAGATGAAACAGATGAAAACCAGAGACCAAGAAGGTGCAGAGACTTGCTCTCCTGGAGGTTAGCATCAGCCATGCTAATGGAAGACAAAAAAAGTTCTTTAAGATAATTAATAGAGAACAGTTTTGTTTTAGTTGTATTAAAATTAACAAGCCACTTCTTGCCCCAGTTAACAACAGATTGTAGGTCATTTTTTGAGATCAGCTGCCAGTTTGAGTTTATCAAAACTATCAGACTTGCTTTTAAGACAAGAGTAAATCATTGTGTCATCTGCATAGATACCAAATAAGGAATGAAATGTGAGAGATCAGTTAAAAAGGAAAAGGTGAGAGAGAAATAAAAATGACATTCAAGCAAGAGGTGATAAGGAGAAAGAAGGAAGGAAGGACAGCCATTGTATTTGATTGGCTGAGAGGAAATTCTACAAACCAATCATTATGCAATGATTAAAACACCTCAAAATTCAGAAGATGCCATTAATATATTAGCCAGATATTTTTTACTAACACAATATATATTTATGTATGTTGCCTCAGATGCAGGTGTGTCCATTCTATGGTTTTATTTAAGACAATATAAAAATCTACAGCAAAAAACTTCAAGGTGTTTTTTCTCCTGATTTGTAAAGCTATTTTTTCATAAATTCTTTATAAAGAAAAACAAAATGCAAAAAATGTACATTAGCATCATTCATTTTTTTTTTTAATTTAATTTTATTTATCAAAATAAAGCATCATCTTATATAGCAATTTCTGATGGTAATTCTAACAAAAACAAAGATGGTATTATATAAGGGTTCAAATATCCAAGATAGCACTGAAGATATTAAGCAATATTTAAAAAAAAAAAAAAATATATATATATATATATATATATATATATATATATATATAGATAAAAGATTCATATCCAGCTATCACTAGTTTCAGAATACAGCTTCAATCCTCTTTGGGAACTGAAATACAGGATGTCACTCACTTATCTCTTAAATATGTCATATTGCTGCACAAATTGCCTGTTAAGATGATTAACAGAGATGAAAAAAAAAAAAAAAAAAAAAATTATATATTTCCCAAGAAATATTTTTTTTTTTTTTTTTAAACAGGAAACAAAATCCACTTTATAGCTAGATTTTCTGATTCATTTGACCACGTCACACTTCCTTTCATAAATACCAAAACAAATGTACATAGAATTGACAGATTCAATAACTGGAGCAGGCCAGAACAAAATATGGCCTGTAGGACATAAGTGACCCATGAGATTACCTAGTGCAAGTGGATTTTTATAAATGGTAATTTTTTCTGTGTTCAAAACAAACTCAGCAACTGATTGTGAATAAAAAATTCAGTTTTTTTAGAAACCTGGCTTTATTCAACCAATATTTCACCGTTTTTGTCTCCAATTAATCCTTTTAACTCTCCAGAGTAAAAGAAAAAAGTCTCACCATCCCCTCTCTGTATTTCTATCTCACTCATACTCAGTAATTTGCTCCAAAAAATTTATTTTTGTGGCCCTGGCTAATTTTCCACAACAAATTATGCATCACTTATTTCGATTAACTATGGTACTTAGAATGATTACTTCACTACTTATGTAAATGTAAAAACAGTCTGAGTTGGCAATGATATAAGTGACAGATGGTTATAAAAAAGACACTTTTTATGGCTAATTTGTTTAAATAAGGTACCAACTACTGTTTGCATCACGTGACAATAATTGCAAGTAAAATAAAGCACTAAAATAAGTAACCAAGTAATTGTTTTAAGTTATGAATATTGGTGCCCTAATTTTCTGCAATTATCGCAATGTTTCACACTTTATAATTTTACAGGCCTGATCTAAAGCAACAAATTTTAATGATCAAATACAGTGGGGGTGGCCATGTACAGTTTGCTAAATAAACAACTTGAACAATAAATAGTTTATCTAAAGAAAATTAAATTTCTCTGACTTAAATTTGAATAATGAACCATGAATTGACTATGCATATTTCTAAGTGAGTGTGAACATCAATAATATTTTTCATAAGAGTTTTTACTAAAGACATAACCCTGGATCAACAGAAGCAAGTGAGAAAAATCAATTAATATAGAAATTAAAGAAGTAATTTCTGAATATCAAAGTGGGAAAAGTGCTAGCAAATCGAGTGTGGAATAAGGAATGGCAAAAAAAAAAAAAAAAAAAAAAAAATCCACAATCTGCACCATTCTCAAAAAACAAGGATCAATTAAGAAGTGTTCAGGTGTTTAAGAAGGGAATAACCAAACTTACTAAAACACTATTTACATAGTTTGGACTGTTTTCCTTATCTTTATTGTCATATTCATGACATTTTGATCATTGTATACATTGATCTTCTTCAAATAATATACATTGGAATTTCAACCCAAACCTTTTATTTAGTCCACTGGGGTTAGATTGTTCTCATTCCACATGCCGTGTCTTTTCTGGATATCTCGGTGACTCAGTGGATAAAAGCATTGGTTGAAGTAATCCAGTGACTTGACCCAAAGAGTTGTGAGTTCAATACCTGGCCAAGGCAGTGGTGAACAAAAACTTAGAGAGTTGAGTTACTAAAGGGAAATAACTGAAACTGAAATATTCAGAAAAGGCATGGCATGTGGAATGAGAACAATTTATCTCAGTGGACTAAATAAATGGTTCAGTTCAAAATTCCAATGTATATCAATTGAAGAAGGCAGGAGTGTACAATGGCTGAAATGTTGTGAATATGAAAATAAAGATGAGGACAACAGTTCAAACAATGTAAATAGTTACAATACTTCATCTCAGAAATATAGACAGATGTTAGTAAAACACATAGCAATTTTACTGAAAAGATGAAAAATTTTCCTTTGGGTATGGATTAAGGTAAAAAAAAAAAAAAAAAAAAAAAAAAAAAAAAGTACCGGTGATAGTTCAGGGTGTGGCATAATGATAAGACATTAACTCAATGAAGACACCATTGCGACTAATGTCTTACTATTATGTGGGAGGTATTTCTACTGCAAAATGTATAAGACAATCCAAAACAGTTGTCAATGGCCTTACAACTAATGCACTCAGTGGAAATGATACAACAATGCCGAATTTTCTTGCTTCAATTTGTTTTCTTTGTTGTTCTTTATGTATATATATATGTAGGTATTTGTCATTTAATTTGTGTATTTTCCTTTTTTCATACTTTTATGTGGGGCTTGGCCGTAGCTTGGAGTGGATTACCCCTATATGGGCATTTTTCAGTGTTTTTACGTCACTACTGAATGTGAAACAAAGTCAATGTTTAAAGTGGGTTTAACTGCAATACCATGGAAAAATTGCCCAAGCCCCCTTGGCACTTCCCCTTCTGGGGATGCCTCAGGCATCAGGCAATAAACCTGGCCCCCTCCCAAAAGATAGGTACTACACCCCCCACCTCCTGGCCAGAAGGCTCCCTGGGGCTCTGAACTGGATTATGCTTGTATATACAGTCCACACTATAACTTTTGATTGTTTTATAATTTGGCTAAACACAGTCACTGCAAATTAACAAACACTTAAAAAAAAAAAAGAAAAAGAAAAAGAATTTAATAATAATATAAATAATCAATTTAATAATAATATGCAACTAAAACAGTAAATAGTATACATTCAGTACAATTTATAATTAAAATAATTTAGTTTGATTGATTTGGTTTTTTTTATGGCTTATCAACCCTTTTCAGGTTATTTAAAGCTAGACAATATTTTTAAATTTTAAAAAATTTTTGGGAGGTAATAATGATTTACTGATACATGTCTTACTAATTAACCCATAGCTGGGAGGAGGAGAAGTGGATTCATATCTTTACCAAGGGTATTTGCATGTGTGAATATAACGAACCCAAATGAAATTGGAACTCAGCTCTCTGATTAACAATTCTAAGTTTTTATCCACTACACCAGCCGCACATTCAAGCTTACAGCACCTGGTATTCCCAAACGGTCATCTAGGTACTGACAAGGCTCAATTTTGCTTAACTTCAGCAATCATATGCAAACTGTTATTTTAACATGATATGGCCGTAAACCTAAAACAATTTAAAATAATAATTGGTTAAAAAATAATTTAAAATTAGCAAGCACTTGATTGATAGGTTCTATTAAAAATAAATAAAAAAATAAAGGAAGGAAAAATAATTATATATATATATATATATATATATATATATATATATATATATATATATATATTATAGAAGATTAAAACAAGAACATGATACCACACAATAGTTTTCATGTTTTAGCATTAAGTTGTGCCTCTTCAGGCGATTGTAAATAACTGGTGAGTAAATGATTATTTTTAATTTCAAAAGCAAAATACACCCTAGTTAACTAATTTTGATAATACTAATAAATGTAATTGCAGAAATTCTAGCAATTACCCAATGCAAAACAAATGTCTGACCAATTCTTTTTTACCTAAGCACTATTTCTAGAATTGCAAATCCGACAATTGAAAAATTTTATATAGTGAGTACTAAGAATTCTTTTAAAACTAGATGGTACCAACATATCCCATCTTTTACCAATAGCACATCTCTTTCCAAATATTTTTGGAAATGCAAAGAGGTTAATAATACTCTTACAATGTAAAGTTTTAAAAAAAGCTAGAACATGTAAATCCTTAAATGAACCTTGATTCTTATACTTACACAAGAAATTGGAAATTATTAGATTTGCTGATAAAAATTCTGTATTAAACCAAAAAAGTGAATTAACTGAATTGCAGGCATAGTTTATCTTTCACCTTACAATGTAGATAAACTTTGAATCTGGTAGTACTATTTCATATGGTCAGAATTAGTAAGTAAATTGCAGTGCACCTTCTATGAGTGATTATTTTATTTTGTTTTAGATTTAATATAGCTATGTATTGCTGTCTAGTTGGTATTATTAACACCTTATATGGATGTTCCACATTTTTTTAATTTTTATGGTTTAATTGTATTCACTGATTTCTTAAAGAAGCCTTTTAATTTTCAACTATAAAATCTATGTTACAATTATCTATACATTAATCTTCCCACCCCTCCCCTTAGTCGCTTATGGAAAATTGAACAAGTCATATTTGTCCACAAGTATGATACAATGTTGTCACTTGCTTAAGAGTTTGAATCAATTTCATATCTGCCACAAATGACATTGTCTTGGATTCTATTTCAGGTTACATTATAACATGATCTAAATTTTCTTTAGGTTAATTTTGAATTTAGCATAGGTCTGTTACCTGATTGGTTAATCAGGGTAAACACACAAGCTTCATTTTAATTCTGATCTGTTATTTTCTCGTCTTCTCTTTAAGAAAAAAAAAGAAAAAAAAAGAGGGTATATTTTGCTTTTGAAAGTAAAAATAATCCTTTACTCACGTGTTATTTACCATCACCTGAGAAGGCACAACTTTAGTGCTGAAATATGAAAGCTATTGTGTAGCAATTTTTAATGTTTTTGTTTTAATCTTATATAATAAATAATATTAAGCTCTACTCTGTATTGAGTCCTTTGTTAAAATTAAATGCTACTGATAGTGGAATTATACTCCATCTTGTATATATCTCTCTCTCTCTATATATATATATAAGTAGATGAAGCATCCGGTACTATATTTTTCCTTTACATAGATAACTATGCTAAAGGTTAATTTATAAATTAGCTCCAGTGAGAGATTAATAACAATTATTATTAATAAAATAGACCAATTATAACAATATAATCTTTAATAAATACAAGGTTTTTGCAGCAATTTCAGTATACAATTTTATTTCCTTTCCTTTTTAGTGCTTCTCTTTCACATTATTAAGTAAAGCTTATAAATTGTTTATTCTTGGAATGAGTATTAACCACAAGAGAGTGAAACTATGAATAAGTTTCTGTATAACAAGTGAAAATGCTAGTATTCCTGTTTGCATAAAAAACAAAGTCTGTTATCAAATATTTAGAAGTAACTTACAAATAAGTAAAAATTTGTTTAAAATATCTAAATGAGTTTTGAAATATATACAGTTTATATATTCTAGTAAAATACAAAATTAGTGTTTTCAGTCAAAAGGAAAAATCAGTGATCTTATTTTCTTAACAGAAAAATGTTCACTCTTTATAAATGAAGGAAAGAAATGTCCTCCCTGAATAACTTTAAAATTTCTTTTCTTGCATCAGATATATTTACCAATAAAAAACTAAGTAGGAATTTGTACACAACACTAACCTTTTATGCTAGCTAATATTTATAAGCATCTATGTGTGTATATATATATATATATATATATATATATATATATATATATATACACATACACACACACTTACATATTGTGTCTCAACAGTGTATTATGTTCTTTTGTTGCTAAAAATCTTTAACTATTTTAGCTGTTATATGTAAAGAAGCTTGCCTTGCTAAGAATTTATGATTTTTGTATTAATTACATTCTGGGCTCTAAACAAAAATAAACCTGTCATGTCTACAGTATAAATACTTACTACATTTCTACATGTAGATATGTGTAATTGTTTGCAAAATGTCTAAAAGATATATGTAGTCTTATGTCCAGAATAGATGAGTCTGTCTGTCTGGCTATTTAAAATCTGATTCCCCTCCCCAAACTACCCACTGTTATTCCAGCCTCCTTCGTTATTTTGTTTTACATTTTTTTCTCAACCTGTTTGTTTATTCAAAACATCCTATCCTTGCATTTTTTTTGTTCAGAAAACAAATTAGTTTTGATTAAATTTTCCATAATATACTTTTATTCAAACCTACTCTATTATTCTGGACTTAAGAAGAGTAAGCAAATAGGGAAAAAAAATGTTCAAGATGCATATGAAGAGAATTAGCTAAGTCAAAATGTATTCCTTTACTGCTGAACTTAAATCAATCGACAAATAAAAAACTCAAAAATTATGTTATAACAACAATTTTATCTCTGTGTGGGTGTGTAGTAATAAAACAGGAATTACTACATTTTTTTTAAAGTATTAATGAAACGTTCAAGAAAAATAGATATAATTAGTATAATCTCACTTGATGCCTTATTAAATTACGATGATAGTCATTATTTGTACTGTACATAGATATGAACAAGGATATGTATGAACAGACAGATAAATAGTTAGATATGTAACAGAATAGAGAACAGCATTTCTTAATAAGAGCCAAAACCCAAAGAGTTAAATTCCTCTCCAAATGTATAAGAAGACTGTACTCAATATCCATCTTACACATATACAATTATAAAATTTTAGACATTTTTGAGCCAATAATTGTGTAAGAGGTTAGGTATTATTTCACATAGATGAAGAGAAAAAAAAGAGAAAAAAAAAGAGAAAGAAAGAGAAACGGTACGAGGGGGGATCGGGCAAGTTAGTCAAAATAAAAATTTAAGGTTTTAGATATTAGGTGCATTTCTTAATAATTCTACAGCAAATTGAGTTAGCTTAGAGGTATTTGGATTCATGATAAAGATTTCATATCTTTGAACATTGATTGTGGAACTATCAGGTTAAAAAAAAAAAAAAAAAGCAGGAAAAAAATAAAAAAAATAAGAAAAGGTGGCCCAGATCCTTGGAAGAAACAATTGTAGCAGCAGCGGCGGCGGCAGCAGCAGCATTTGTTGTTGTTGGGTTTTGTCTTTTTTTTTTTTTTCCTTCATTGCTGTCATGTTGAAGTTTAACAAGCACATCCCCCACTTTTATTGTCCGTGTCATTAGAATTATTCAATTTTTTTGAGACATTTTTTTGTGAAACATCCAAAGGTTTGTTTTCTACTTGGACTTTGAAGATATCTATAAAAAGAAAGAAAAAACAATTACCTTAGATTAAATTTTATGGTTAGGTTACTAATTCAATTAACAAAATTAATAAAAAAGATTTTTTCAACCCTGTTGTTGACAACATTATATATGTATATATATATATATATATAACTATTTACATTGTTTGGACACTTGTCCTTATCTTTATTGTCATATTCATGATGTTTCAACCATTGTATACCCTGGCCATCTTCAGGTGATATAAGTTGGGGGAGGGGGGTAGAGTGTTCTAGTTCCATGTGCCATGCCTTTTCTGGATATCTTAGTTTACAGTTAATTCCCTTTAGTTACTCAACTCTACAAATCTTTTTTTTTTTTTTTTTTTTAATTCACCTCTGCCATGTTCAGGTATTGAACTCACAATTCTTTAGGTCAAGTCACCTTTGGATCCAGTAAGTGAATTTTGGGAATTTATAAACCTAATGTCTTTCATATTTTTACCAGAGCTCATATTACAATTTTTGTTATTGTTGTTTTTCTTTAGCTAGTATTCCCATATTGTATTCATGTATATGCTTGGCTGGTTTAGGAGATTTTTGTGGACTAGCATATGAGCTGATACCTTAAGTTTTTGCATTTTCCAATCATTTATAAAGAAAGGAATAGATTTTTTTTTATTAATCCAACAGCTTTTTATTAAACGTTGTTTTTAGTGGATACTCATATTTGAGTAGACGCTCTGTTTATTTATTAAACAGCATATTTATCTATTTTCATCTACTGGCCTGAATATTTGAGAAATCTTATTAGGAAAATATACACTCTCTGACAGGAAACTATCCCTAGATCTCACATGCTTTGACCTCTTACCTTCTGAGTGCATTGATGGCCAAGCAAAGTCTAAATAGAATCAGGGAAAAAAAAATCTATTTTTAAAAGCACTACTCAAATATGAATAATCCCTAAATGTTTAAATAATATATTACATTATATATTAGTAGTAGTAATCTTATAAGTATAAGAAATTACACTCGTCCGGAAAACCTTCGGTGTCTTGATTTGCAAATAATCAAACCAATACCAAAAGGAAAAAAAAGGACAAAAAAAGAAAAAAATTAGCTAACTATATATATATATATATATATATATATATATATATATATATAAAATAAAATTGTGTAGTTGGGCAGCATTCCCATTCAAGTCTCATTGAGGACAACTGATAAAACAATGAGATGTGATTTAGCTTTTTCATTCAATTTTTCTTGCATCTGTATAAGTGTTTTCTTTTTTGGAGAGGGTGTATAAAAAACTGTCCAAATAATCTGTAGATCTGAACACTTTCAACTAATAGACTCATTTACAAGCAAAAAAGTATAGAAGCATTAATAATTAAAAGGAAGAAGCCAACTCTTAATAATATCAATTCTGCACATGGCCACAACATGCTGACCATATTCATAAATTAAAAGCATTCTTATCCCTATATGTACATATAAAAAAAAAATATATTCTGTAAAAAAAGTAAAAAAAAAAAAAAACAACATCCTTGATAATATCTAATAGATTATTCAAAAGTGCTCATATTGTTAGATCATCTGAACAGTTTTACAGACTATGTCTAAAAAAGAATCACATGTATGAATGCAAGAAAAATTCAATAAGAAGCTAAATCACATCATAGTGTATTGTTTTTAAATGTGTATTATATATATATATATATATATATATATCTCAATCATTGAATAATATAGAAATATTATGTCTATATCATTTTTATAATCTTTTCCAACTCTCTAATCAGTTTTTTGATGTTAAGATGAAATTAATCAAAGACACCATAGCTTTTTCCTACCCAAGTACTTCCAATCTCCTCCAAGATCATCCTCAAAATGTAATTATAAAGACAAACTTATTGTAATTGTGATTATGTTGATGATTTTTAAAAACATATGTGAACGTACTGCTATAATTATTTTTAAAATATTTTGCAAAACAAGTGTCCCAATTTAAGGAAGCTCACCAGAAATTGGTAGAAATGCAAAATGGCTTTAAATGCTTGTCTTTCCCAAAATTCCGCAGCTTCAACAGATAAATTAAAAATTTTAAAATAATTATAGCAGAGCACATGAAAAAAATCATCATCATCATCACAATGATCACAATTACAATAAAAGTTTGTCTTTGTAATTTTATCCCTGAAGATTGTGGTGTCTTCCTTGATTAATTTCATCTTAACATCAAGAAACTGATTAGAGAACTGAAAAGGATTAGCATAAAAAAAAATAGGCATAATATGTTTATATAATGAAACATGTTTGAATGAAGATATTACACACACACACACATATATATATATATATATATATATATATATATATATATGTTTTGAACAATAAAAAATATAAAAAATTAAAATTTTCACACACACTGGGTTGTATATTAATATTTTTATGTTTTATTATTTCAATTAGGTTTGTTGACTAGTTTCAGCCAGCATGGCCATCATCAGGAGAAAAAGCATCTTGCTTGTTAGTAGCAGTGAACTACAGGAATGAATGACTTTCTGAAGAAAATTAACTTTATCTGTAGTTTTCATTTGTTTTTTTATCATTAATTTTGGTCAGTCCTTGTGTTGGTCAAATGGCCTCTTTTAAGTTGTTTTTTAAGATAGAGGCTGGGGAGATTCATGCAACTCAGAATTCTCTTGGTCAAGTTGACAGTCTTTTCAGTTGCTGGGAAGGGGACGCGTGTCACTTAAGTATATGTTATCTTTTAGTTCTTTGGGAATGTGTATGGATGTGTGTAAGTGTATGGGTGTGTGTATAAGTGTGAGACCTTAACACTTTTGCAAGCATGTCTGTCTTGAGTGGGTGAGAAATGTGGGTAGGGCTTGATTTAAGGGATTATATATTAATTCTATCTATGTTGTTAAATTTGTGGTTAAGCCCATCTGGACAAAGTATTTTGAGGTGCAAAATCCATTTGTCTTCATGTTCCTCTAGAATTTTTCTAGTGTTATCTTTTCTGTCTATTTTTTTTTCAGTTATAGTGAATTTGGCATGGCTTTTAAAATAATGTTTTTCTAGGCAGAAATGTTGTTCTACAGGTAATAATCTTTCGTGGAGAGCTGACTTGATCCAATTACATTAATTATTAATTCTGTAGAGAAAAGGACATTCAGATTTTCCCACATATTGTTTCTGGCATAATGTGCATTCTAAGAGGTAAATTATGTTATGACTTCTATAGTTATATATATAATATATATATATATATATATATATATATATATATATATAATAAAAAGGCTTAAACACTAATATTCCATGGTCATAATTTATTCCATTGGAATCGTAAATACGATCCAATTCATCAGACCTACAAATTCAAAAAGAAAACAGAAAAAAACCTACTCCGGAAATAAAAATAGAATTTAGAGAGAGTGTAATTATGAGAGTGTGGGACGAATGTTAGTTTATAAGAGAGGGGTTTAACAGAGAGAGTTTTATTTAAAATTAGGTGTGAGTGGAAGGGGGAAAAAGACTGTTGTCGGATGTGGGTATAGATGTGCGTGTATATGTGTATGTATGTATAGCTAAACGGATAGATATAGGGATACATTGTTTTTTTGTTTAATTGTATAGAAATGTAAGGTTTTAGGTATATATGTTTATGCGCATGTATGCGTATGTTCATATGTACAAGTGTGTGTAAATGGGTAAGGAGTGGATGCCTATGGATGTATGTGTGTATATGTAGGTATATGTGTGTACATTTTTGTATGTATATATATGTATATGTATATATATATATATATATATATATGTGTGTGTGCGTATATATATCTGTTTTTTGTATGTGCGTGTATGTATATATGTGTATGTGGGTGCATGTGTATTTATGTATATGTATGTGGAAAATGTGTGTTTAGGGTATAGGTGGATATACGTGTATATTTGTGTGTGTATGTATATGTATGTATATGCATGTGTATGTGTGTATGTATTTATATGTGTATGTGTGTGTACATGTATATGTATATGTGTATATATATGTATATATGTATGTATGTGTGTGTGTGTGTAGTATATACATGTATGTATGCGAGTAGATGTTTGTGTATATGTATGTGTGTGTGTATATACATGTGTGTGTGTGTGTGTGTCTATGTATATATGTATATATATGGATGTATGTGTGTGTGTGTACATGTATATATGTATGTGTGTGTATGTGTATATATATATGTATATATATATATGTGTGTGTATGTGTATATATATATATGTATATATATATATATATATATATATATATATATATATATATCTATATAGAGGTGTGTGTGTATGTGTGTATATATGTAGGTGTAATTATTTCTTTATCATATGTGCGGTAATTATTAGAAAGCGCTTAGTATCTGAGATATTGAATCAGATATATGTATATGTGTGTGTGTGTATGTATATGTATGTGTGTATGTATGTGTGAATATGTGGATATATGTGTATGTGTACATGGATATATGTATGTGTGTATGTAGGTACACGGCGATGTGTATGTATATACGTGTATAAGTTATTGTGTATGTGTGGTTTTGCATGCGTTTTGAACATAAAAATATAGGTCCTCGCCAGATTAGATAATCGTCATATTTATTGTTTATAATATTTGATTTGTAACCTGCAGTCGATATTATTTTTGTCAAATTTTCTTAATTACACAGCGTCCCTTGCAATTTTAATTTCACCCGCCCCATCTTTCTTCCCCACCACTTCTATCCTTACCTCTCCCTCCTTCTTTAAGTTTTGATCGGCCATGGTGTGTGTATGTCACCTCGATGTGTATCCTTATAATGTTTTAGACATCCGACAACAGTCTTTTTCCCCCTTCCACTCACACCTAATTTTAAATAAAACTCTCTCTGTTAAACCCCTCTCTTATAAACTAACATTCGTCCCACACTCTCATAATTACACTCTCTCTAAATTCTATTTTTATTTCCGGAGTAGGTTTTTTTCTGTTTTCTTTTTGAATTTGTAGGTCTGATGAATTGGATCGTATTTACGATTCCAATGGAATAAATTATGACCATGGAATATTAGTGTTTAAGCCTTTTTATTATATCCTTACTCTGTCCTGGACATTGAGTTCTACCTGGATTTTATCCTCTCGGAAAATTTTTTATTCTAAAATATACATGTGTATATATGCACCTGTGGATTTTGCATATATATGTATATTTACCACTAATATTATCTATATATATATATATATATATATATATATATATATATATATATATATATATATACACACACACACACACTGGTACTTGCTTGAAAAAACCTTGGGTATTTCGACTTGTAGTAGAACAAACCAATACCCAAGGAAAAATGAGGAATAAAAAAAAAAAACTAAGAACATGAAATTGAGGTGAAAACAATCGTCCAGAATTCAAGCTCAGAGTCCAAAGAAAAAAACCTTCAAAACGAGTAAAGTAACTATATAAAGTGCTCAATACACGAAGTAGAGCAAACCTAATATAAACCTAAAGAGCCAGGTAAACCTACCCTAGGTTTCACCTAAATGGATCGTCAGAGTAAAACTAGCCAGTTTTACCCTGACGATCCGTTTAGGCGAAACCTAGATAGGTTTACATTATATTTTATACATACACACACACTGACTCTAGCTAATCAATGTTACTTGGGCTGAGTACTTTTTCTTTTCTTTTTTTAAACAAAATTTAGGATACCATATTAAGTAGAAAACTTTAAGCATTTAATTAAAATCTAATTACAATTGAAGATATCTGCACATACCCAAATTACTCAGCAAGACATTGTATGACGACCAACACGATTATTTCCCTTTATCTGGAGAATTTTTCTTCTCACCAAATACTTTAATGGTTTGTCTTACTCACCTTTTTTTAACTTACTGTATTACATTCAAGTTAAACAGAAGAGAATTTTGGCAAATAATTTTCAGTGGTTGATTTTTAATATTTTCAATTTGTTGCCTAGTTCATATGGCTTATAGTTAATTTACATTTATTTAAATAATATACAGTCATCTGCACTAACTATAATTATAATCATTTTTTTTTTTAAATTTTCAATGAATTTCTATAGTAAAATCAACAATGCATTTACAGTATTACACATGTATATTAAAAGGTAAAAATGTATTTTTTGTAAGTAATAATCTCTTCATTTAAACATGAATTTCAAGTGTCTTGCTTTTATTTGAAACTCCTTTAATATCTTATCAATGTCATGTAATTCTTTTTTCATTCTAAACCAACAATTACTTGTTTTTCGATGGAAATATGAACCAGTGAAGACAACTATTCTTGAGCCATTTGTGAATCTTAAGAAGGATCAAATTCTGTTCAAAATTAAACTTACTTCATTTGTAACTAAAGTTGCAGGGATGGTCAGGAAAAGTTGTAAGTTAGAATTTAACAATTTCACATATAGTAGACAAGAAAATTAGTTTACAAAGTAACTATAAATGATATTGCTTGATTTGCACTTTTTAAAGTAGTCATCATTATACAATTTACTGAGGAATCATATTCAAATATATTAGGGTATTTGTGCTGCAAAGCATCTACAGAGGGAATATATGTCACTGGAAACCTTTTTTTCATAGGTAAAAAAAATTATTAATATTTTAATTTGTTTAGTAATGAAATAAATAACATTTTTAATAAAATAAGTAATATTTTAGAATATTTAATATGAATTTTTAAAGATTTGAATGAATAATTGTTTTTGTTTTTGTGGTATTTTATCACCTAAACTAAATAATTTTAGGACTAGTTGAAGTTATTTAGTTTTGTTGAAAACTTTTCAAGGAAATTTATTAATGAAATAATTATTTTAATTCATTTAACTTATAGTAAAAATACTTTTAAAATGAAAAGGAATTACACTTTACTAAAGTAAATATTATTAAAATCATAAGTAAGTTGTTAGTTATGTATGAAATGTTTTGTTTTTACATTACAGGGAATAATGCTGAAAGTTTTACACAATTCTTATTCACAGAAAAACTACTGTTGATTGATTAAAAACAAGAACATGTATGAGAAAATAGTTGCTTATATTTACAACTGTTTAGTAAATGTTATTTTATGGTGTTTACGTATTATGGCTTTGTCTTGCAGTTTGTTCATTTCAAGAGGTCAAGTTAAATTCAATAAATTTAAGTTGCCATCATTAAATTTTGTACATTTAACATTATGAAACATTTTTTAACATTTTATGTTATGAAGTTGTAACAGAGTTATATACCTTAAAATAGTAAATTTAAACCATTAGAACATTTTAGTTTGGGCAGAAATTTGTTAGCTCGACTAATGTTATTAGAATGATGAACAAAAGCTTGTTTAGTAGTTGGCTGGGCTGAATTAAATTTACCTCAGTTGACTTTTGTTCATATGGCATTATGAGAATGGACAGTAAATTTATTTGAATCAAGATTTAAAGTTATGAAATTGAAACAAAGCAAAATTCCTTAAATTAAATCTACTTGAGATGTTTTTATTCTTACTAGTTCAGACCAGAATTTGTAGGCCAGATTTCACAAGTCAAAAACACAAAAACATTCTATTCTGCTAAGACAATTTTTGTTGGCCCAAAATAGATTCAACAGTTTAGGCTACTTAGACCCAGCCAAAGTACCCAGTGCTAGAGTCATCACTTGTGTGTATGTAAAATTAATGCCTTTCATGAAGTTAATACAAAAATAAAGCTCCAATAAATGATCTCTATTAAAATCAATTCCCTGAAAATAGCTTTGAGGACTCCAAATTCAATTTACAACAATTTTCTGTGGTTGACTGTGTGTATTACCATATTTTCTGGGCTATAACCCACAACTTTTTTCGCAAAATATGTAAGGTAAAGGTTATATATGAATTGTGTCTTTGAATCTTGAGTGGCTGGGGTTAGGATTAGGGGAACATAGCTTCACAAAAACCAGTCAGCAGCGTCAAGCCAGTTATGTCCAGATAGTTGAATTTATAGGAGTGTCAGTTATATACATGTGTGGACTATAGTGCGAAAAATACGGTACTTGTTAGCTTACCTACTCTGGACTCTAAGGTAGGTTTGCCTTGATTTATGCCATATTAACCTTTGGCCATTTTATTTAATGTCAAATTCTGGCATTTTGATAAATAAAAAGGTAGATTGGTATAGTAAATAGATGACTTCTTTTTGTGGAGGTTTTAATCCTCTGCATGAGGATGCAATCAGTATGTTTTTTCTTTGTAACTGATTCATTCAGTTTAGCCAAGTCTGCTACCCTTAAATCAGACAAAGACTAAAATAGCAACAATAGCTTAATTTAGTCCCATTGCTTTTTACACCTTATATATTCATTTTTTTTTTTTTTATTCTTCAATTGTTTGGCAAAAATAACCTTGAAATTCATTGAATCTAAAGATTCTAGAAAATGAAGCTGTTTTGGGTTATCCTAAAATTGATTTCAGAGATCAACAGGATCAATACCAAGAATTCTCTAGCCACAAATCCAGCATGTTTTGAAGGACTTTTATTTCTGTTAATGTGTGATAACCGCAGAAAAAAAATTAAATTGATATGGTTCTGTGAAATTTATCAGACATTTTCTTCAATACCGTGTAGACTATATCATTGATTTCATATATTTCAATCCTGATCAGTTGAAATAGAAAAAGATATTCAAATTCAAGTGTCAAAATTAGTTTATAAAATTTGTTTCTTCTTAAAGATTCAAAAAACAAAAATGTTAATTTTAACATAGGTTTAGACGTAACAAGGGAGGCAACTTCTACTCATCTATTAACCTTGTAAAAAGATATCTTTTTTTATATATTAAATTCAGAAATGGGAATATTTTTAATCAATTCACCCCAAGCAAGGATTTACCACCAGGATGCAAGGGGCTACTGAGAGTGAAAGAAAATGAAAAAGACTTTAGAAGGAACCAGAAAACCCAATTCTAAACATGAATTGAGGCATAAACATCTACTTCTGTTCAAAAGGCTGGGGAGGAGCATGAACTGGACCATAGGTGAACCTCTCTACTATTGAGGAAAATAAATAAATAGTAAATAAAATTTCACAGTTTAGATGGAGACTTTAGAAGTACAGAATTGAAGTAGACTTTAGTTTAGACTTTTTCAGTACTAACCATGAAAAGTTAGAAAAATTCAAACTCATATTACAAGCTATTTTTAACTTCAAGAATCGTAATATCTTACAGCCAGTGTGGAGGGAACTTTTAAAGACATTGAGAGAAATTTTTAAAAGTTTCTTCAAAATTAAAATTTTGTCCAATTCAGTTGTTATTGGTCACTTGAATTTTCAAAATCTTCACTTGTAGATTTAATAACAAAATACTCTGAACATTTTGAAAGCTTTATTTTTTTTTTCTAAACATGTTCAAGACTATTAGTTTGTTTTTTTTTTACTTTTCACAACCAGAACGAATTTTAAGTCTTCTAGTTTTAAAGATTCAGTAAGAGTAAGTTATAACTTATAAAAAAGAAACAGTAAATACTATTTTTTTTCTATTACAATATTTTCAACCATATAAACAGATTTTATACCACACACACACACACACACTTCTCCTTTAGTCCCATAGACTCTACTGAGGAATATGAGACCACAATTCTCAAGAACACCTGGTACTGCTTCTGTGCTTTCCATAGCAAGTAAGGTCTTACAAGATGAACTTGCTAACCTTAAGTGCAACTGGTTTTTCATCTGATTTTGGCTTACAGTACCAAGTGTTCCTTATCTTGGTATCTAAGCCCAACACTACTTAACTTTGCTGATCAAACAAGAATCAGTGTTTCAACATGATTTTACCATAAGCCTAGATACATAAAAGTGATATTACTATGGATATAACATAAAATTATAGTTCATCATAAGTTCACATAAATTAAATTTCAAATGGTCATTTCTTTAAAAAAAAAAAAAAAAAAAAAGGAAGGGGGGGACAAAGATAAAATTAAATTTCACTGAATTTTTAATGAAGAATTATTATTATATACCAATTTACTGGGACTAGTGTTCTCCTCTTGTTGGTTATTGTTACTGTTTCAACCATTATGCACACACACAATCTTTCTTCTTGTTTTTATCAAAGAATTTCAAACTAAACACTCTATTCAATCCCTATGAGAAGATTGTTCTTATTTTAATCTCTATGCTAGTGAATATCTTGTATCAGTTAATTCTTCCATCGCCAAACTGTCCTGAATAAGAGCATTAGTTAAGCAGAACAAGTTATCTGACTGTTGCAATTTCAATCCCTGGGTCAGGTATAGCAAAAATGTTGTATACTTTGATTCGGTGAAAGAGACACGCATGGCATTACAAGGACAAATTATATTATACGAGATATCTTCTATCGTGGACTATGGAATGAAAATAATCTATCTCTGTGAATTGAATAAAGGGTCAGATTTGAAATTTCTGGAAAGTAGCCAACTACAGCAGACGCTTAAAAAAAAAAAAAAAAAAAAAAAAACCCAGAGGGCATAAATGGATGAAATCTGATGAAAACTAACTTATACACAGGGGACAGTGATGATGAGGGTCAGTGGATGGGGAACAGCAAAGACTAAAAGATGGATAAAAAGAAGAAAGCAAAAATGAAGAAGAAATAGTTTTATATTTACATAGACTAAATATTCAATTCAAACATATTAAAAGTAAATGAATAACATTCATATAATTATGGTATTTTTAGGGCCAATGTTAAGATGCTGTAAGTACAGTTGTATAACATCACACAAGTAAGTATAAAAGCCATCAGACAAAATAACAATACATCTTTTTCTATCATTTGTAAGACAAACAAATAAAATATTAAACTAATTCCTCATTTTTCAACTTGAGTACTTTGTAATAGAAAAATAAACAGTACCACCTCCTTGTAAAATGCAGTCTTCTTGCAAAACAAGATTTTCATATCAGTGGCAACAAACTTCATTAAAAAATAAGTCTTAATAAAATTGTATTATTTTTACAAATTTTAATGAATTTTCCTTATCCTATTGCCATATTTTATTACCACTGAATTATATACACTTTCACCATTACTATCAAGAAATAGTCTAATACAAACCTGCACAGAAGGTGACCCATGAGACTATACCCCCACTGGTGTCCACTAGGGTTTTCAAAATAATTGCTGAAATTGTAAACTTGTCTCTCTGTGCCTTTTCTATCAATACTTTCATGGTAATTGTTTGGATGAGCTCTTTGCTGTAGTACTTAGAGTGTATGAATGTAAGCACTGTACTAGACTGGCATTGAGATCCCATCACTTTATTGTTGAGCTGGCTAGATGTAGCCATAAATTCTATGCTAAAAGTTTCTTTTCTCACACTTCTCACTCGTGGAATTTCCTTCTGGCTCCATGCTTTTCAGCCAACTTTAATCTTCAAAAATTTAAATGCAATGTCAATCATGATCTACTGTCCTCTTGATTGCTATTTCCTCTTCTCACTCATTTTTAATGTTTCTGTTCCTAATTCTTCCACACCCTGTAGCTCCTTGTGTCTTAGTGGCTTTAGTGCCTTGCATAGTGTGATACCAATAAAGAAAAAAAAAATAGTACATTTTGTGTTCATTAGAATAAATTCAACAACTGACTGCATACAAAAAGTTTAGTTTTATTATTAATTTGAGATTTAATTAAAACTATTATTCAAATATGCTATTAAAAATTCAAGTCAAAAATAAGAAAAATCATATCTGCTGTTGGTAAGTAGACACAGCTTGCAATCTTGTTATCTCAATCCTCACAAGGTAAACACAAATACAACCTAACGTTAATAAAATTAAAAAAATAAAAATAATAAGATAG
This sequence comes from Acanthosepion lycidas, assembly GCA_963932145.1. Classification (NCBI taxonomy): domain Eukaryota; kingdom Metazoa; phylum Mollusca; class Cephalopoda; order Sepiida; family Sepiidae; genus Acanthosepion; species Acanthosepion lycidas. Next base: position 1,869,997 of record OZ010593.1, on the reverse strand, counting down.
GAAATAATTAAGTTAATAAAAATGTTCTCGTACTTACCAACTAAAAGATTATTAAATGCTTCACCTACATTTGTTGCATCCAGGGCCGAAGTTTCAATAAAAGAAAAATTATTTTTTTCTGAAAAAAAAAAAAAAAAAAAAAAATAAATAAATAAATAAAGATAAAAATGTTTTTTAAATTAAAAAAATTATTAAATTTTTACATCTCAAACCTAGTTCTAGTTAAATTTATTCATCATAAAACATCACAAAGAATTATTAAATCAGGATATCAAAAGTCAATTTGATTAATAAAAAAGTAAGCTTTTATAAAATATCATCTTTTCTAACTAAGATAATACATTTAAAAACAAGTATATTAAAATAGATAAACATTTTACTAAATTTTAATAAAAATTTATACTTTCTTTAACACATAAATAATATTATAAATTATATTTTTAATTTTAAGTATACACTATTATTTTTTAGCAATATGTTCTTTATTTTTCTCAACCCATTTTTCTTCTGTGAAATCATCAGATTTACATTTTAATTTAACATATTTCTTATAAACAAATCCCATTGGTTTTTTAATGGATATATTTTTAAAGTTTTATTTTCAATAATTTAATCTCAACCAGGGCAATAAAGCCACTGATAGGCAAGACATTTTACCAAGAAAATGAGAAAACGTTAGTCAGGGGAAAGGACAATAAACAAACAGGATTCAAAAAGACAAATGGCAGTTGACATTACATTTAAATTTTTGAAGATCATAGTTGACAGGAAAGAAGGAAGCCAGAAGAGATTCCCCACAAGAAAGAAGTGCAAGAGAAAAAACTATTAGAATAGAACTTACAGTTACATCTAGATATTTCAACAGTAAAATTGTGAGACCTAACTGTCAATCAAGTACTGCACTTACATTCATGAAGTCAAGGTAGCAAAGAAGAAAACTCATCAGTTTATTAACTTAAATTTTAAAAATTGACCACAGTAGTTTTTAAATAGTATGGTTGCCATGGTAACAACTTTTCCTTAGATTTCTTTCGGGGTAGACCTGAGAACAACAACAATTAAAAAGTGATACCTTCACTCTCCCAATCAGTGGCTTTTCTACACAACAGTTTATCATCATAGACAGGAGTTGTCCCATAATAGTTGCTACATTTGCATATACATTTCACAAACTAAATGTAATAATTATTATAGGACAATTCTCTGCACAAGACAAATAATTATATTAATAACAGAATTAAATAATTAGATTCGTGTAAAAATCATAAAAATGATTAATGAATAATTATAATAAATTGTCAAATGTTTTGGTTAAAAAAAAATAAAAACATTATCAACACATGTTGATTTTTTTTTTTTTTTTTTTACAGCTAATCAACCCTTTGAGGGTTATTTTAAAAAAAACAAAACATTTCTGCCCAAGCAAGGCAATAATGCTAACTTTAGATGTAAGAGGTTACTGAGTGTGAAAGAAAAGAAAAAATAAAAACATTAAGAAGAAAGAAGAATAAAAGAACAGGAATTAAGTAGACAGAAGATAATGACTGACATTACATTTAAAATTTTTTTAAATTGACCGGAAAGTAAGAAACTAGAAGAGAATTTTACAAATGATGAAGTGTGAGAGAAGAAACTGTTAGCATAGAATTTACAGTTACATCTAGCAGCCATTTCAACTATAAAATGTAATATTGTTGCCAATCTAGTATTGCACTTAAATTTCTTTAAATAATTAAATTATTTAAAACCAAAACATTTTGTATTACAAGAATAATTCTTTTTTGTGATTAAATATTGCATTAACAATTTTTTTTGAGAATAACAAAGATTTTATTTTCCAGATACAATCTGTTAGTTCCACTCCAATAGTGGGAATGATTGCAAAATACTTTCTCCATTTCCAAATTTATAGGCAGAACCGCACAAATGCATGCTGGGATTTCTTTCTATCCAATAAGAAAGGTCACTTCTCTGACTGAATTCTCGTCTGTTTTCTCTTGAAGTCAGAACGCTACATTTGTTAATCCAAATCTGTTCTTGTGTGTCTACACCAATTCTTAGCTTGTGAACTTTTTGCTTTATAACTGTTGCTTTGTCTTGCATATATTGTTTGTTTGTTTGATCAATATTAATTTTTGTCCTGTTCTTTTTGTTGTTTATTACAAACTTTGCGAATTCTGCTTGTTGGGCAGTTTTACAATTTACATTTAACCACGGCCACTTATTCTACACGAGCTCTACTATTTAAACTTTAGCTGGGGGAGGGGGAGACAGATTCATACATTTCCTAAGGTTATTTGTACATAAGTGAATACAAAATAAAATAATTACTAATGATGAAGAAAGCATTTATTTTACAAAAACATTTTTTTTAATTTCCTTCCTTTCAATGCACTTAACCCAACAACTCAATTAATCCTACAAACTGAACATTATACAGTGAAAATTTCAGCTCAAGATTCAGGTTCAAGTAACTGACTTATTGATCCACCCTAAAAGTAAAAAATACCATTTATAATTTTGAGAAAACTCATCATTCCATGTGTTGTTCAGATGAATGAACTTATTTTCAATTTTGCTTTTGTCATGAATTGTAATCCTAATGATGTACGATCAGTGTAATGTTTAGTGACTTGGAAAGAGAAAGCAGTGGGTGGAGTTTGAATAATGGTAGAGTTTATTATATTCATTTTGACACAAATAACCTTGGGAAATGTATGAATGCATCTCCCCCACCCAACTGTTGATTAAATAGCAGGGCTGACCAAGCTCTTTTGGCAACCAGTCTAAGAGAAGGAAAATTGAATTCAAAACCAGCCAAGAGAGGAAGGAGCTTCATCAGGTTATTTTGTTGCAAACACACCACTGCTGCTATGGCTACGGTACATGTTGTGTCTCCTTAGACCCTAATGAGTTACGCAGCTTGTAACAGAATGTACACCTAAAGAATGTTGTAAAATGAATTGGTCAACATGATGCAGTGAAAAAAAAAAAAATAATCTGAACACTTCTTTATTTTACAGAAGGTATAAAAATAAATTTTTAGAACAGGCTGAAAGCAAAGTATTCTTTTTTTTTAAAGTTTTGTACTTTCAGGTTTTCCATGCACCCCCACCTCTTGACTTATCCTGTAGTGGATTTAAGGTACAAGAACTTTTTAGCACCCCCTCAGAAGATACTAGGAATTCATATTGTCAAACAGAAAAAGGATTTTTTTTTAAGTGACAGTTTTCACATTTATCTTCATGAAAAAAAAGTATGTATAATTTTCAAAAATTTCATCCAAGACAATAATCCTGGTAAAAAACAAGAAAAAAAATTCCATTCATTCTGCTTTACTATTTTTCCTTTTACAACTATAAATATATACAATCTTCTATTTTAAAATTCCTTGGTTAAGGAAAACGCCATTGAAATTTGCATATGACTATTTATGGTAAGAATCGTTATTTGTTATCTTCTTAATTTTTGTTCTTTTATTGTCCTCTCTATCTCCTTAGGATACTTTTCTCATATTCTCTAACACTCAATAATCCCCTTGTGTCTTAGTGGCTTTATTGCCTTGCATAGGGTGAAATGATTAAAACAAACATTCCAATAGTGACAAAAGCTTAACTTTGAGGCTTACTGATATTATGTGGTACATACAGAGTTCTGCCTTATCAGTAGGATCTGTCGGGGGACAAGGTATCTTCTAACCATGTACTTTGGAATAATGTAACATTATTGAAAGTGTTACACACCTGGTTAGAAAGGAGATTAGATATATCATTATACGACATAAAAGCATCACTTCTATAAATATAATTCTATTGATGTCTTTCCTGTTTAGGTATTCTTAAATAATGAATCTACTCAAGTGTTTCTTCATTTTCAAGGTGAAGGACTTAAAAGAAAAAGAAAAAAAAAAAGGCCATTATCTATATGTTTCTTCATTAAGAGGTACTACAGTTTAGTTTGGTTGTTTTACCAGCATATCAACCCGGCACTACAGGATCAGGTTACAAGCATGTTATTTTCTAAAGATCATCTTTGACTTCCCCAAGATAAGTGAATGAGAAAAATATTCCATACCATTTTGCCAAGCTACTCATCTCTACTAGAGTGTTAATTTTATTCTTATATTTTGTGATACCGTCTTTGATAAAAGAAAATACCAACACAGATTGATGTTTACATATAATAAAAACAAATAATTAATAAAGAAAGAAAAAAAAAATAAAAGTAAAAACAGTTGGAATTAGTTAAAATCTAATTACTATAATGATACTTTAATGCTATTAAAGACCTTCATGGAGAATAGGACTATATCCTAACCATGCTAAGTGTTGCTACAATGATTTCTGTTTTTACAGAGAAATGAGAGAGTAGATGCCAAAGCCATGCTTAACTGGGTTTGAATTCAGAGTTGTCCTTCATGAGTGGTTACCAAGTCTAAAGTATTCAGCCTGTCCTCTTATTTAATTCATAGCTAGGTGCATGCCGATTCTGCTTTCCATGCCAATAACTGTTGTTATGATATGAATGTGTGTTTTCGCATTACTAAGTGTAGAGTGGCAGAACAAAGAAGAAAGAATTAAAGCAATAAACAATTGTCTTAACATGAAATACAATAAATGAAAAATCAGTGTAGACGTCTCTTATAAAAAAGACAAGATAAATGGAGTTGCAAAAGCAGAAGAAAAAGGATAAGTTATTTACTAGGGTACCAGCATTAGCGAGCTGGTAGAGTCTGATGTCTTTGGAGATGAGAGGTCACTTTTTGTTGAGCATGTAAACTTGGGTCAAGATGCCATTCAACTGCCAAATGACCCTTTCATGAGCTTTTGTGTCCTTTTTCGAGGCTCAAATTGGTTCCAGTTTTCATTTCGTTTCTTTAACAAGGAATGGGTGCTATTGGGTGGAAATTCTGGATTGTATTGCCTTTTGTTTTTTTTCTTTGAGTGTGTGAGTTAAATGGAAGATATATGTGGAGTCTTGTGAAGCGGATGGATTTAGTTGAGTTTTGGGTGTTCGGAGCATTCACATCCAGCTAGTGGTGGAAATTAGTTTAGCATGAATCAGAAGAAGATATGATTTGGGGAAGAATTTAACATTGTCATGCCAACATCCAATATGATGATACAGTTAAAATAAAAATTAAACATTCAGCTGCTTAATGTGACTTGTGTTTTGTTTTGTTAATGCAGATTGTTTTTGTGAAATAAAATTCCTTTTCTGTTGACAATGTTTCATTGTCAAAACCTGTCAAAGGAAATGATTTTCAAATTGTCTTATATAAATACTATACAAATACTATTGAAAAAACATCAGTTGCGTCTCCAACAAACCTTACATCAAATAATGACCTTGGGGTCAGGCATACTTTTTGAGGGTGTTGAAGCACACCTACAAACAATAATGGGTATGTTCCCATTCACATAAATACAATAGTAAATACTCTATGTTGGCCTACAGTTGGAGATTCATTGTAGAATTCACCTGACTCATTTCTAGCAGTTGACTTCTTCTTCTATGTGCCGCTGGTGAATCTTATATGTGTTGTTCTTGTCCTCAGTATTATTGTTCATTACTAACCTTCATTTGATTATTCTATTCAGTAACCTCCCCTAGGTTACAACAGAGAACCTGAACACATTCCATCTCACAAAAAAACTTGAAGAAGTGACTGTTCACTGCTCCTATGACATTGTCACATTTTCTGTCATCTGTGAAATCACTTTCTAGTTATTTAAAGTTCTGTATTTACTTGATTTCAGCATCTGCATACTCTAACTAATCAGTTTCACTTAAATCAAATACTTAATGATTGTCTATACATTTTTTGACACTCTGTATTTCCTATTAAAGACTAAACATGTCTTCTTAAGAGAAGAGGAGAAGAAATATGTAAAGAGGCCTAAACATTGTGCAGATATTTCACACGTATTAGTTGCGTATATACACGTCTCTTGAAAGAGAGGAAGCTATGTTTGCATTTCACTAAGTTCATCTGAAATCAGGATGTGTGTGTGCTATAACGGTTAGAGGCTCAGAACGAGAAATCAGCAATCTGAGTTCAAATTCCAGCCGAGATCATTATCTTCACTTTTGTATAAATTCCCTTGAGAAAGGTATGAATCCATCTTCTCCCGATCAGCTATGAATCAAATGGCAGGCCAGACTGCACTTTCTAGCCATAGCTGGCAACCAGTATAGGAGAACAACTCTGAATTCAAAACTGTATGTTTTCCTGATGGGGTACATACTTGAACTGTAACTAAGGTCTGCTCAACATGGTTGCAGTATAGGTCAGTTCTCAGGGTGTTGAAGAAACTCAAATGGGTCTCAGCTGATAGGCATTCTTCGAAGTGAGTAGCCATGCGAAAGAACAGAAATTATACTGATTTGCAGTGTTTTCTAGTCGAAACAGCTTTGATAACATCTTAACCTCTTAAATAAAATGCCACAATAAGCATTTTTGAGATTTCAGCATCACTTTTATGCATATACAAAAAAGTGGAGATGGGGGGGGGTTATGACAAGCTGATGAACATTTCTTTACCTGCTAATATCCGTCCTTCATCCAACGTCACAGCACGTAGGTGTCGTAAATCTGTTTTGTTGCCCACCACCATGATGCAGACATCTTGATCGGCATGTTCATGGAGTTCTCCAAGCCATTTCTCCAAGTTACTGAAAGACAGTGGCTTTGTTATGTCATAAACAACAAGTGCACCAACTGCTCCACGATAGTAACTGAAAAAAAAAAAAAAAAAAAAAAAAAAAGCAAATATTAATAACATCTAAATTAGATGGGGTTTTTAAATGTTAAATTCTTCTAAATCTTGTACATATAGCAATGGCTCCCAAACAGTGTGGCACGCCTCATAAGTGCAGAGGAAGAAGGATAGCAGGTGAGGTAGAATGATTGAATGACAAAGATTTAGAAACAGTTGAAAAACATTCATATGCCAAAAATAAATATAATTTCAAAATTTTAAAATATTATTATGGATGACTTGTAATTGCATGCATGAGTCCCAGTATAAATAGTTATAAATAATTATTGGCCGATTTTATCATTGCGATATTGTTGCTTTATATCAAGTATTAAGAATATAGTAACTAGAGTCAGCAAAATGGAGGAGAGAGTTATCAATGATAATGTTCTGACTTTGAATCTGAAGTTATCTCCCTTTAAGCCTCTCTCTGTTTTTTGTTTTTTTAAATGTACTTTTATCACATAAAATTTGGTGAAAATTGAACAAATTTTAATTCATAAAATGCAGCCTAGAGAAAAAAATGTTTGGGAATCACTGATTTATAGAAATGGTTTAACTTTCCTTTGCTACATTTAACATGATTTAACGAGTTGTTCTATAAACAAGTGACTTAAGTGTTCCCAAGCAGAAGAAAAAAAAAGTTAAAAAATAATAAATAAACCAGTATAAAACAAATATTAATTTGAAATATAAAATCAGAAAGAATGCTGAAGACATTGTTGTCACACTTTCTACATTGAAAGCTACCAGTTACATCAGAAGTGATCAATATTACTTTTACTATTAATATTATCAGAAAAAAAAAAATAGCACAGTAGACTATTGAGTAAAATTAAAAGTTAAATGCTGAATAAATATCACAATCTTGCAAGAAAACAAGAAAAAATAAATTGCATGACAAGATGACAATTAGGCTCATCATTAATGGCATACTTGTACAAGCTGAGGAGACTTTTGTTATATTTTCTTTATTTTATAGGTTCAAATAATTTGCATTCACTTTTATAAATTTAATTTAAAAAGACAAAAATAATTAAACAGGAATGTTCGTTACTACCAGGATAACATAGATTAGCGTTTCCCAAAATGGGCCATAACAAATTTCAGATGGGCCACAGAAATTTTATAATTTTTACTGGGTCACCAGGCTTAATATATGGGCCATAGGTTATTGAATGGGTCATAGAGCTTTTATTGAATACTAGTCATTAAATTTATTAAATTAAATATATGTAAATAATTTTAATACATTTAGACTATGAAAATTTACTAATTACTTAGTGTTTGAATAACTTTTAATTAGTCAGGAAAAAATATTGTTTTTTGTTTAGGAAATAAACTTGTATAAAATTGTATAAGAAAAATTGTAAAAATAAATATTGGTAATAAATGGTCACTTTATTGAAGATGAAAAATATCTTAGATGCTTGTGGAACTGTGTATCCAATAAATAGACATAGAAGATATCTAATAAAGATACAATTATGTAAAATGGAAGTCATTTTTTACACTATAATAATTTCATGGGCCCCAAAAAAATTCTAGGTTCAAAGTGGGCCATGAGCTAAAAAAGGTTGGGAACTACTACCATAAATATATGAACACGTGTGTATATGATCACAAGGAATAAAATTGGTTATATTGCAAATAAGCTACAACTTTTTTCTGTCTGTGTTATTTTAATACTTGTTTACCCATGTGGTCAAAACTGATAGCACATCTTATAAATTCCTTAATGTTATTATAAGGTCATCATAAATGATTTATTCATACATATTTTCCACTTGTTGTTATTACTATTATAGTTGCCATTATTAATGTTATTGCTATTATCATCAGCACTACTTTCATAGAGAATCTACCTCTTTCACTTCCTTGGTTTGTAAACATCTTGAAACAGCCATTGCCATAGTAAAAATACTACAAAGGACATAACTCTAGAACAGAAAAAAAAGACATTACCAACAACATATGCTTTTTTTAATTTTTTCAGTATGCAACTAAACAACACTTTAATTATGATTGCTTTTAGAATTAAATGGTTAAATGCTTGAAAGTAACATTTTGAAAACTTATTCCAACCCTTGTATTTTTGTTTTTTATATTAATGAATTTGCAATCTTTTTTTCAAACACAAAGTAATTTATTTTTAGGGGTGGGATAAAAATGTTCCAACAGCATGATTGTAATAAAATGAGATTATTTACAGAACATACAGCTACTGCTATTAAAAGAGATTTTGGAGGAAAACATATAAGATAAAAAAATGATTAAGCTGCAAATTTTATTAACTTTAATAATCAATGCAAAATTTAAAATTTAATTTTTACCGGTTCTTGAACATTCAATATGGTTGTAATTTTAAATTTTGTATTTTCCTGCTTAAAATTTAGGGAAAAAAATACTTATTTAAGTGACCTTAAAAATATATATATTAAAAAAAAAAAAAAAAATTATATATCTGATACTATCTTACAACCTAATTAGTATACCAGTCTTGTATTGATTATAACTATTGCATAAAGCAAAGAAAAATTCAATTTCAGGGTCTAAAAAGACACTATTAACAGCTTTAGTAGTCCCAGAAAAAAAAGACTACATTCACAATCAAATGATTAGCGGTAATAATTTGAGGATAAGCCATTAAAATATCAAAAACTGTGAAAAGGATTTATTTTAATGTCATACTGTAAGTTATTTATTGCAATAGCCTTGTGGATTAAACAGTTTATGAATATATTGTGAGTTCAATCCCTTGGCCAGGTAGTACAGACTTAGAGTGGAACAAAAACACTCTACCACTGTAGTTTAAATAAAAGGTTCAATTGGAAATTCTCTGAAGCTTACTTGTATCAATAAACACCTGAAGAAGGATGGAAGGGATAATAACAAAAATAAGAATATTAGTCCAAATGTAAATAAGAAAATAATATATATTTTGCTGCTAGAAAATTTAAATTCTTGCTTTTCCTTGTACATTAAGGAATTCAGTTGAAAATATCAGATTTAAATATTTGAGAAAAGCAATTCCATAAACCGGTTTTAGCACTAACCTATCTCGAGTTGTCTCCCTTGGATTTGTTCATTCTTTAATTCGGTCACGTAAAATGTCTTTAATACGTGTTAAGACTAAGTACATTAAAGATAAAAATAATGATTTAAAAAAAAAAAAAAAAAAAATCATCAGCAGCAAACAAATATACAATACTGGTAATTTTATTTAAAAAATTAGGTCCAAATTATTTACAATAATTCAATGTAAGATTGTCAAAGATAGACCTAATCGACTCTGAAGACCATTTAGAAAATAAAGATTTTTAACACATACTGGAATCAGACATTATAGAAAACTTTAATCTTTTGATCAATGGTGAAATATTCTGTTTAATACAGACAAATCTATTTTTTTTTATAAGAAACGGTTATCTCCATTAAACTGAAATATTTGTCCAAAAAGGTAATGTACACCACTTCTTTCTAGTTTCCCACTTCTCCAGTAACACCCCACCCTTTATATTATTTGAACCTCATTTTAAAGAGGGTAATGTGATCTTTTCCCCCGCCTAGATATGGTCTTTGGATAGGGCTTTCTTATATTTAAAGTTTGACTTTCTTTTTTTTTTTTTTTTTTAATGATTTCACTCCAAGCAAGGCATTTAAAGCCATTAAGATGTAAGAAGGTTCATCTACCTATTTCCTATCAAAGTGATACCAAAGCAGATGGTTGTTACTGAGGGATATCAATTAAAAATTTAAATTCATAATTTATATTAAAAACTGACCACTGCTGATGACCTTTGCAGAATGTGAAAAGGTAACATATTCTTAAAACAAGTCTTTTGAAGTGCAATGTCATGTGTTTGTTTTCTCTAGAAAAAAGGTACAAAAAACAGTATTTGTACAGTTTATAAAGACATCAAAACTCAAGTAATAACTGAATAGTATTAAATAAGAACTAGGTGAGACTGACATATCTCTGAACATGGGCAGAGGAAGGAGATCAATCTAACCACCCCCTCGCCTTGATTAAATAAATCATTCAGTTAGAAATTCCCTGAAGGATACCTGCTTCAGCAAGCATGTGATGAAGACTGGAAGGCATAATACAGAAGACAATAGTCTGCATGTAAGTAATGATAACTCCTCATCCTGGAAATTCAGACAGCAGGTGATCAGTTAATGATAACAACAAAGATGAGGACAATAATCTGCATGTAAAGAAATTAGTCATAACTCCTCATCCTGGAAATAAGTAATTTGTTATTTGATCCTCACGAAGAATTGTTGAGATGACAAGTGATTTCATGGAATACAACAAAAATTGTTAAAAAAAATACAATGCAAACTTGGACCTTTGTTCCTGCAAAAAAAAAACAAAAAAAAAAAACAAAAAAAACAAAAAACAAAAAAAACAAAAAACAAAAAAAAAAACGGAGGGTCAAAAGGACACTTCCCCACTCAACACTGCTATTATTTTAACTACTGCAGCAATGTTTATTGTTTTAAAAAAGCTATGATTAGAATTGTAATAAAACCTAAACACATGATGAATGTGAATTTATATATTTTTTTTGTTCTTCAGAATTTACAACAAAAATATTAATCAGTTTATTTACTAGATAGTTTATTCATAAGAATAATTTCATATTTACAACATTCTAAAAACTGATACAATTAAAACTAATGCAATATTTATAATTTACCAATTTATAAAGAGATAAATATGAAAACAATTTTTTTATTCAACTATATCCAACTATACGGAAATCCTTATTTACCATTTTATAAAATTCAAATCCATTAGCAATTAACTGATTTTTTCCAAACTATTCCAATAAACACTATAATAGTGTAAATAATCTAATAAATAGTGAGAACAAAGAAAAAAATGTATAAATTCAGTTTCATCATATGTTTAGGTCTTATTACAATTCTAATCATTACTTTTTAAAACAATAAACATTGCTGAGGAGTGAAGGTAGTTAAAATGATAGTGGCGTCAGAGGAAAAACTGTCCTTTTGATACTTTTTTTGGTGGGAAAAAAGGTCCAAGTTTTGCTAAAAACTTATTCATTCTAATGATTACATTTCTAGTGACATGGAAAATTCTGGTCGTCTTTTGTGAGGATGAAAAATAAAAAAAAAATCAATTGTGTTTGTGCTTTCATGCCAAATACATTTGAACCTTGTATACATAGCAAAGATTAAAGCTTTCTTTTTTTTTTTTTAACCGATTTTACTGCAACTGCCCCATTTCTCTGCATGAACAAACTAAATATTTATTGCAATAAATAGTTTTAAGTAAAAATTTGCTTGAGAAAGTTTTTGTTATCAGACTACATGGCACACTGAAAATAGTCAAAAATTAAAGCAAGAATTTCTGACAGATTAAGGCAAATATGTAAAGCATGTGATTCATATCAGGAAATACTACTATGAAATTTAATAGCCAACTATATCTAATTGATTTAAGAAGAGTTGATCTGCGGTGACCCCAATATGTGCTGAATTCAACCTAAGCAACACCAAAATAAATTTTAAACTTGGTACTTCAGAAGGTCAAAAGATCTAGGAACCCTGAGATTCATCTAGAAGGTGACTTCAAAGGATGTTGGTGGGTTACTAACATAAACAAGGAAGTTGTAGTTAAATAAGGTTCTATTCTTCCAATGCCACTCATACAACACTGAATGGTCCTCCACAAGTTACCATTCTCAATTTCATGCACACATCATCAATGTAAAAATCGCTACTCCCTTCTCACTGCTTCAGCCCCCTTTTATTATGCCAAAACCTTAGGTGAGTGACCAATCAGCGTTTTTTACTTTGTCTTTAGTGACATAGTCAAATGTCATCCTCCAGTCCAACCAATCAGCATGCAAATTGTTATTGGTCAAAATATGCTAAGCTGTATAAAAGCCATTTCAGAATCATACACTTCTGGAATAACTAAGGGCAGCGTGGGGGGGGGGGAGAGGTTAGATTCATTCCATTTTCAAAAGGACAAAACATCACTGCTACATGTCATGTATTGAGGTAAGGAAGTTATTTTCCTTTGTACCAGATGCAAGCCACTCTGACTTGCTTACTTGTGTGTAATTATTCACTACAGAAGTGAACCCAGCTGAACTATATATTACACACACAAAATAAGCAGCTGACGGGAGAAACAGAAAATTCCTTTCTCTTGATTTAACTGATCACAATTTAGTTTTGTATCCTTATCAGATGCAAATTTAATAATATATATATATATATATATATATATATATACACACACATAGCAAATAGCTGTACAAGATACATGCATTAAAAATCAAACAGGAAATGTTTTCAGTGATCAGGAATTAAAGTACTGCCATAATAAAATCAAATGTATGAAATGTGTATGTATTAAATTTCACTTCTAGAACAAAAAAGTGATGGCTATATTAAGGCAAACATTATAGTTTTCCTGTTATATTCCAAATTTAATATTAAATTTTGGCTTTAATGGAAAAATCAAAAGAAAATGAACAAGCATAAATGTTGTAACCAAGGTTACTGAATAGAATAATCACACAAAGATTGGTAATGAATGATAATACTTTGGACAAAAACAGCACATATAAGATTTGCCAGCGATGTGTAGAAGATGCAATCAGCTGCTAGAAGCGAGTCAAGTGAATTCTGCAATGAATCTCAGACTACAGACCAACATACAGTATTAATTACTGTATTTATGTGAATGGGGGACACACCCATTATCGTCTGTAGGTATGCTACAACAATTTATAATTTGTAATTTTATTTTCAACTGATTCAATCATTTTTATGAAATTGCAAAATGTAAGTTGTCTTGAATGGCCACTCTTCTAGCTCTTTTTGTATGGATGTAGAAGGCACACAGAGCTCTATTCTTGGACCTATATTGTTCCTAATTTCATCATTGACCTTCCCAATGTCATCAGTTCTCAATGCAATATCTGTGCTGATAACAACTATTTACTCCTGTCTATATGGTAAGTCCGATCGATTCAGTAAGGTCAAATTGAAAGTGCATCTAAAATATGACCTAAAAGCTATTATCCCAAAGATGATAGCCTAGTTGATTAAAGTGTTGATTCATGAATTCAGTGACATAGTAATTGTGTGTTCAATCCCTGAGTCAGGCAGTGTGTTCTTGGACTCAATGGAAATAGGTCAAATAATAACTGAGCAATATTAGAAATGAGAACTAGATGAGATATCCTTAGACATGGTCAGTTAGCCCTATGGTTAAAATGTCATTCTAAAACCCTGAGGACCAGACAACTAAAACCATCAGGTGTAGAGTGACTGCAAAAGGTGTTATAAACTCAAAATTTCATAATTTCTCACTGGTCAGAACTTTTAATAAGAATAACTGGATTATTATTGAAAGTCATGAGGAGTTAGAAATTATGAAAGTCAGAGCTGACTTCATAAAGTATTGAAATTTATTATTTCTGATTTAATAATTATTGCTCAAGTCAAATATCGAGCACTTTATTGGCAGAAATTCTGTTCATCATCATATTTGTTAAAATTTCATAATTTTACATATATCAAGATTTAGGATTATTATATATATATATATATATATATATATATATATATTACACACCCACTAACCAACAAAACAGCATAAAGAGACAAGGTCCAAATTGTTATTCAATGTTTCCTGCAACATGATTGCCAGATTTAAAATATAATTATTTAAGTAATGTGTACTATTTACTCCTTGGTTCCTGTTGTCTGACAAATATGTTGTGAGAAACTGAGTAACAATTTGAATTTAGTCTCTTAGTGCTATTTCATTGCTTAGTGTTATTGCTCTGTCTTGATCTATTTGATAGAGACATTGAGCACTTTTGGTCATTGATTAGGTAGGCATCTGTTTTTTTCCCTCCTTGGTTTTTCTTGTTTCAATTTTTTTCATTTAGTAGGCTTTGCGTTGGTAGACTTATACCAATACTTTGGTTGGTTGCTTATATACATATTACGGATTGATAAATAAAAATCCATTCCTATATATAACATGCACAGTGGTGTAATGGATAGTGGCTCAGAATGAGTAACCAGATAACCAAGTTTGAATTCCAGTTGAGATCATTATATTCACTTATGCAAAAATACCCTTGAAAAAGGTATGAATCCATCTCCCCCCCCCCCGCCCAACTATATGTAAATAACAGCAAGGACCAGGCCCTATGGCCTTGGTTGGCAACCAGTCTAAAAGAAGGAAAAAATAATTCAAAATCTGAGGACAGTTATTTGTGGCACACTATGTGCATCACTTCTCTGTATTCGATTCTTCTAGAAACTGTGGTTGGTTCTGCACAAGCCTTTACCAATATAATCAAATTTTGTGCAGGTAGTCAAGCTCTTTGATTTTAAGAAATGATCTATACACTCATACACTGAAAACAACTGGTGAGTCCATTATTAAAATTATATCTCCTACCCTTTCTCATATGTATGAGAAAGGGTAGGAGATATAATTTTAAAATTCATATCCATAATCCTTATAATATTTTTAATAATAAAAATCTTAGCTTGATTCATGTCTAACATTATCATCATCACAGTCGTCTATCATTTATGTGAAAGTGAATACTATTATTTATTCTTATATTCCACCATTTATTTTGACCAACAATAGAGCCATTGAGAAGCCTACCTCTTTCCTCTTCCAGAACCTTCTGAGTTGGTTTCCATGGTAACAATCCCAACAGACATTGTCAAGTAAACAACCTATCAACAGTTAACTTGACAGAAGTGAAGAGCACAGTCCTTACCTTGACAGCACAAAAGACTGACTTAACACCCCCACCCTATGAGCCCAGTCCTTTATCAATACTTCTATTTCTAAATTTCATTTTTTTTTTTTTTTTTTTAACATTTATCAACTTAATTATTCAGCTGAGTATCTTCATCTTTGTTATTATTTTACCTTAGTGTGTGTGTGTGTGTGTGTGTGGGTGTTCTTGGTCAGATATACGAATTTCTCCCCCCACTTCCCTCCCCAGCCAAAACAATTCACAGAGCTTAACATCAAAGCTTTGGTCTGACAGAGGAGAGATTGAGTCAGTTTGAAAAAATACCAGCCGATACATGTTATAAAGGCCAACACATATGCCATTCCTTATGCAATTTATTTGGGGTGGGGATTAATTACCACCTTATTTTCCAACCTCAGATATGGAAGCACCTAAGATCTATAACTCTAGATTTTCAGTTCAGTTATGGTCTTAAATCTGTACTATCTACTTTGGTGATATTTTTTTTATTTAAACGAAACTCATGTGTTCATGCACTTTCCAGTGTGCTTCCTTACACATGTCATGCTATTTGATGCAACAATCATAGGAATGGGAAAAGATATTAAAAATTAATAAATTTGAAGTGCTAGAAAAATAAAATTTTCACTATTTGAAGATAAAAGAAAGAAAAAAAGGAAAAAGAAAGAAAAAAGGAAAAAGAAAGAAAGAAAAAACGAAAAAGAAAAAAAAAAGGAAAAAGAAAGAAAGAAAAAACGAAAAAGAAAAAAAAAAGGAAAAAGAAAGAAAAAGAAAAAGCATGACACCATTTTGGGTTTACTATAAATGAATAAATAAATAAATAAATAAAATAAATAATAAATCAAAAATTTAAAAAATAAAAATAAAAAAAATAAAAAATTAAATAAATAAAATCTGGCCAAAAGGTTATCGTTCCTAAATGTAGGTGAAGAAAAGGGATTGTCAAATGAGTTACATCTGTGAACCAATCAGAAAGCAAGAGACAAACACAGAACTGATCAGACAAAAAGGAACCAGAGTCGATTAATTTTGGCCTTCTCCCATGTTTGTGGATCTTCCACACAAGGAAGTCACCACTTGTGTGGATCTTCCACACAAGCTAAGTCACCACTTAGCTGCTGCACAAACAACATCTGCTGTCCATACTGGATCATTAAATTAACAGTCAATCAAGATTACTACTACCAACTGAATACGTACATATATACTATATACATATTGACATAACATGGAGACTCTCTTACACATATGTTAAAGGACTTTGATGTTCAACATGTGAACCTTCCATATGAACTTATAAATTTTTTAAATTTTATGTTTTAAGATATATAAAATTTTATCTTTGCATGCAAAATATATCTTTGTACAAATCATCTTTTCATCCATTTTTACAAGGCCAGAAATTAGTCTATATTAAGATAAGGACATTATCCGAAGATAACCACCTGTAAACCTACAAAACACCAAAAGCCACATTAATCCAATAAACCGTCAACCCCACAAATTTCCTATTAGAAGAATCCTACACTTGCATATTTTTTTTAAACATAAATAATCTTTGTTATTATTACAGATACAAGTGTGGATAGAGAAATCAATACTTTATGCTGACTGTCTATTTCATGGATCATTAGATTATAGGTTAAAGTGTGATAATGACAGTCACCATGCAGTGTTGATTTATATATCTATACTGTTTATACCAGCAAACACATCCTGAATATTGAACATCTATAAATATGACAAATTATATATATAAATACACAATAAAATCCAAAATCACCTCATATGGGGAATAAGCTTATTTCGACTGATGAAAATATAATTCATCAGTCTTATTCAACCCTGGTATAGACTGAGTTCATATCGGAAATAGAAATTTGTTGAATAAAACTAATTATATATTCGTTGGTTGAAATAAGCTTGTTCCCCATATGAGGTGATTTGAGATTTTATTGTGTATTATTTCTGCTGTGTAACAAATACTTTGAGCTCTTTTTGTGGATCAGTTTTAATATTTTATATTACTAGGATTCACTTGGATTATATACCAATGGATTTATTACCACCTGTACTATATATAATACATACATATATATATATATATATATATATATATATATATATATATATATAGATTAGGCACCATATATTTTATATTATAAAGAGATAATCATACATTGAATCAATTAGCAATATTAATGTGATTAATGGCGAAATCTCTTCACTAATAGACTTAATATAAGCATTAAACTACTAACAATCCAATGAATGATGTGATCCATTATGTATAAAATTGTTGTCAGATGGATCTAGTGTATTTTTTATAGAAGCAACGACTTTCAAGGACTTCATGTCCTCATTATCAGACTATAATTTTTTTTTCTTTAAAATCAAAACTTGAAGACAAAATAAATGTGTTGTAAACTGAAAGATGTTTTTTTAAGAATGTGTTATTTAATTGATTCAATGTATGATTATCTCTTTATAATATATATATATATATATATTGATGCATGTCGAAACCTAACCTGAACAAAATAAACTATGAAATCTGCACAAATATTCTTAAATGCCTATAATTGATAAAAGAAGCCATTGGTTTATATCAATGGCTTCCCATACTTAACACTTCTCATTTTCACTCCCGTGCGGTCATGTGCCACATCACAAGCTGTGATGCGATTTTCACTTCCACGTCTCATATACCCAAGTTTGTTGTTGCTTTGAAATTTTTCATGCAACGAAAACAAACTATCATTATTGTTTTGTCTGTGTATTTTTTGATATATTGAAATGTAATTGTCATCTTTGATAAGGGCTTATGTAAGCCGAAAGCTTAGATTGGATTTAAACATGTATCAATATGGTGATTTCCTTTCGTCTTTCAATGATAATGTTATTAAGTTTATCAGACAATATGAAAGGAACTTACTTAAAATAGACAAAACTTGTCTATATTATTTAATGAAACATGCCTCAATGAAAAATTGCTGCCTAAATATACACAATATATATATATATATATATATATATATATATATATATATATATAAAGATTGAATACATGAGAGCCAATGGGACATTTAAAATTTTTATTAATCTGTTGTGAATGTTTCATTTGATGAAAACATCAAAATAACTGAAGAACTTAAGGAAAAACCATTAACGATGTCAAACAGAAATCTTGTAGTTAATTTGAAAATGTTTTTCACAATTTAACAGTTAACCAAATTAAAAATAAATATTTGTGAATTATAAGATTTGTACACAAGAAAATAAATATGAAGCATAGTCATTTGACATGGGGAAAAATAAAAAAATTATAATAAAAAATAAAATCACTAATATCTAAAGAAAATAGTGAATACAAATTATAATCTATGATAATTATATTTAGGTGTAAAAGAAAATATTGAATTAAATTAAAATTATAATTTTTTAAGGTGTTTAAACAATATCTATTTAATATTTTCTTTATGTATGATCTAAGCCAGAAAACAGGATATAAAATCTATTTTTTGATTAATGCAATTTATATCATAGCTGATTCAATAATTCTTCTAGAAAATTTAGGATGAATAAATTTAACCATTTTAGTATTTTTCAAATTGAAAAGATGGTTTGTATATTGTATAAGGGAGCATAAAGAATTTAATGTATACCCAATTTTTATTGTCTTTATATTCATATTTCCATTTTTTTATAGTTTATTACATATTCTCCTAATATAAACTATCACATTTACTACATAAGTTTTTTATTTTTATTTTTCTGGATTTATCATTTATGTCTTAGGATAAAATGATGTTGTTAGGATGGTTTTAATTCTAAGATCTTTGAGTTTATCAGCAATTATTTGAGTAGATGGGTTTGTGACTAAAGTTAAATATCTAGAATCTTTAGTTCAATGTTTATCTAGTATCCCAACAGTTTTGGTGTCAGACTAAGCTATACCTAAAACTGTAGATTTATGCGAGATTGTAAGTATAAAGTTCTTATGTGAGATTATTGGTAAGATAACTTCTATTATATAAAAAAATATTTAAATTAACAAAAATATATTTTTTAATAACATAATTAAAGATTATTTATATTATATGCAGTTGGCCCAATATCCTCATCTTTGTTGTTACTATCATAACATTTTTGGGTGTTATGTCCTCTGGCCCTCTTCAGGTGTCTGTCAATCCGGGTAACCTTTGGAGAAATTTCAAATTGACCCATTTATTTGATTTATGAGAGTAGATTATTCTCATTGTGCAGTCCATGTCTAGGGATATCTTGGCTTGTTGTTAAAGAAATCTGATGTCTACAAAATCACAAAAATTTAAAAAATAACTATTGAGCAAGTACGACATTGCCTTCTGCATGTATTAGGTTAGTGCAAAAATAATGACATAATAATGTCGTTTTTTGACATATTTTTTAACGTCAAAAAACGACATTATTACATCATTATTTTTGCACCAACCTAATAGAAACAGAATGTTTAAGAACACTGAACAGCTGAAACATTGTGATAGTAACAACAAAAATAAGGATATTAGTATGACTAAATAATGATAGCTCATCATTCCAGAAATTCAAACAGAAATGATTGGTGATTTTAGACAATTTTTACAGAAAAGGATAAACCCAACAAAAATGTACCAGTAGGCAATCAAGATTTCATTGGCAAAAACAGAAAAAATTGTCATTGTGATTTTGCTGGTGTTTAAAACGGAAAAGTCTAAATATTAAAAAAAACAAAAAAACAACCACATTTTCTTGTTATTTGATCAAATATTGAATACCTAAATTTTTATCTGTTTTTTTTTTAAAGAACGTATTTAAAAAAAAGAAAAAGAAAAGAAAACAAGAATGAAAACACTATTTACAGAGGATCGATTACAATCACAGATGATGTTATCAAATAGTTACTGTTATTTATGCAATAGATTTTAATTTCACATCATTTTTTATCACAATAAATGTTATTTTTATGAATACACATGTTTGAGTAGAAACTATTTTTTTTCTCTCCAAACAGAGAAATTAATATCACAGAATGTTGTATAAAAAAAAAAAAAGAAAATGTACATTTTGGCAAAGGCTGAACCTGCATTCCCTTAACCTATGCTAGGAAATCATTTTTTTAGTAAGGCATGCTTTACCATTCAGCCAGAGAGAGTTTTCTACAACAAAGCAGTGCTCAATTACCAAACACGCCTTAAAAAAAAAAAAAAAAAAAAAAAAAAAAATGTACATCTTTTGTTGGGACATTTGAATGTCTATATCTGCTAACTATATTTTCATACACAAAACATAAATAAAAGGTCATTTAAGCAATCAATGGACTTTAAGCCAACATTATTTTTTATTACCATAAAACATTATTTTAGTGGAGACAAGTAGTTGAGTAGAAAGTCAAATTAAAGAAAATGTATTCTTGGCAATAATTAAACCAATATTCACTTGTCTTTGGAGACAAACATTTAACCAGTTATTTTTTGTGTCCCAACTGCTTTAAATAAAATGAATTAGAAAAAATTAATTTCAACTTAATAAATTTCATATAAATTTTTATTACAATGAATTTAACAACAAAGAGTATAAATTGTTCAAATTTTTATATCTTTTGCTAAAATCTATCATCTGGTTATTGTTATCTAAATTGTGTCCATAATAACCTTTCCAGGATATTTAAAAAATTTTTTCCCCAATCTACCCACTTTTATTTCAGACACAGCCTTTTATTTCCTTTTTCTTTTTTTTCCCCCAACCTATCTGTTTATACTATCCTCCTCACTCATTTTTGATTCTGTAAGCAAATGAATTTTGAATGAATTTTCCAACCTACTCTTTTACTTCAGTCTTAAGAGTATGGTATTCTAAAGTGTTCACAATAAACAGTTTCCTTTGAATACATTTTATAGTAGATTGTGGGTGTGTGTGTTTTGCCAAGCACTTATATCACTTGTGATTAAAACCCATTACACTAACCAAGACAATCAGCTGACTTGCAAGTGATCTACATGTAGGGGGTTGTTTGTCTTATTTAACTACTATAGACAGACAAAAGGCATGCATGATGCATAGCTATGGATGCTCATAATTTCCATGTAACCATTTGATTGGCATCTGGCTTACATGTATACCATTGCCATGCAAATGATTAAAGGTGAAGACTTAGCTTCTTTAAGTAAAGAATCTGCTTTGTGTTGTCATCCTAAAAGAACTCTACCAGGGCACTTCACTATATGATGTAATAGTAAGTTTGTCTTGCTCAATCAATTATGACTGGGTAACAAGATTGAATATCACTGGGTGCTCCATACTTATGGCTTTGTGCCATACCTAAGCTATACTCAGTAAATCACAAATTAAGAACAGAACCAAATAACAGAAACCACATCACTTGAAGACTAAAATGAATAGCACATGTAACTTGAAGAGAAAATAATGATATAATCATGTTGAAATTCCACACTACTTTGAACAAAAGGTTAGGAAGGAAACTCCCATCAATACTGGAAAGAGCAATAACAATTACTAGAATTGAGAAATTTATTTTTCTTAAAAATTTGTTTTAAGAGAAAGATTTTATAAATTTCAATTGAAAGGAAAACTGGCTGCTTTCTCAATGGATGCTGAATGTTTCCTTATAAGGAAGTAGATAATATTACCAAAACAGTTTTATTTTAAAAATTTATTAAAACAAGAAAATAAATTGTTGTTAGTGATTAAATGAATTTCCCAATTATTAATCCAAATTTGGTGTTTGTGGATTCTTCAGCTTGATTTTAATTAGCAATTGTTAAATAAAATAGAGAAAAATATATGAAAAATACAAAATAGTAATGTGTCTTATTGTAAAGAGAGAAGTGTTTATTCCTTTTATTTATCATTGCCAAGAATGATGTTTTTCAACATTTAAAAAACAGAGCAAGAATAAATTCTTTTGACTTTTACAGTAAATCTGTTTTTTATATATATATATATATATTTTAATCATTTCACTCTAAGTTAGGCAATAAAGCCACTAAGATGCAATGGTTTACCGAGTTTGAGAGAGAGAGAGAACAATAAAAACTCAGGTATTAAGAAGCCGATTAACATTGCATTTAAATTTTTGAAGATCAAAGTTGATTGGAAAGGAAGAAGCCAAAAGAGTGTGCCAAAAGTGAGATGTGCAGAGGAAGAAACTTAGTATAGAATTTCTGCTTACATGTAGCCATTTCAAATGTAAACTGATGAGACCTAGCTGCCAATCTAGTACTGTGCTTAAACCTATAAAGTCTATGTACCAAAGAGAAAATCTCATAAAAACAAATACCATGAAAAGGCAAAAGTGGTAAAAGGAAGTTACTTTACAGAGGTGGGAAAATGAAACAGATGATCAATAACATTTCAGATTCTTTTTTGGATTTTCTCAAGAATCTCTAAACACAAAGCAGAAGCATGAGACTAAATGTTGCAGTAATATCCAATGCATCGATGAAAAGTAAACATGAATATGCAAGATAGATTCTGTCGAGAAAAACTGTCTAACATGACACAGTAAACCAACTTTCCTAGCAGCAGATATAGCAATTGATTCAATATGATCATTCCATTTCATGTCTGCAGAAAACCTTAGCCAGAGGAATTGCAAGGAGTCACTCTTGGAGCTTAGTATCAGCCATGTTGAAGACAAAAAAGGTTCTCTCAAGCTATTAAAAGACAGCAGTTTTGTTCTGGAGGTGTTAAAATTAAGAAGCCATTTCTTTCCCTCAGTTAACAGGTTGTAGGTAATTTTTGAGCTCATCTGCCAATTTAACATCAAACTGATCAATCTTACCATTAAGACATTGGTCAATAGTTGTGTCATCAGCATAGATAGATACCAAGTTGAGATTTTACTAAACTCAAGGGGGTAAGCTATCTTTAACTTAGCAAATTAATAAATAGTAAAGTTAAAAGGTAACTTTCAGCTTGTAAGACCCTAAGGAATTTGAAACCTATTTTAGAAAGAAAAAAAAAAAACACCTTTGACTGTGAAAACATTTTACCACTCAAAGGAAAGCACTCACTATAAATGTCTAGAGAGATTATTTCACAAAATACAGTGCTATGGCAATTTAAGGCTGAGAAACTTAAAATAGCTTATTAGAACATTTTTTTTTTGTTTATAAAGATATCTATTTTAAATTATGCCTAAATGTAATTAGATAATTCCAAAAAGAAACAAAACATGCAGCCATTATGAAACTATACTATTAAAGTATGAAACTCACATTACCAGGGGTCAGATTGAGAGTCTAAAATGGCCTTGGCAAACACTGAAGAGCTAGTCAGGTTATCAATATCAGTATACTGATTAAGTGCCAGGTAACACCATCTCAGTGATTTCATGGCTTACCAGGAGTTGGCTCAGTATCCAAACCTGCCCCTGAAACATACCCCTACTTGAAATCCCACCATCACTAAAAATCTATCTATAAAAGGCAGGATGTGCGTGTGTATTGAATGCACGGCCGCAATTTTCGACAGATTTGCACCAAAATTTACATGCACATGTTCCAAGTTAGCAAGAAGGCCAAGACCAACTTTCCCAACTCCCATCGATAGTGGAAATAATCGATTTTTTCATACTTCTACGGCAGTTTTCATGTAGTTTGTGGCCATTTTCTACTAGCTAGAGTGAGAGCCAATAGCTGGCTGCCATGAATAGGCAGGAAGATTTTATTGACCAGTGTGAGAGCCAACAGCTGACTGACATGAATGTTAACTAGCATGCTAGCATGCAAAAAAAAAAAAAAAAACGATAACTGCATTCGTCACAAGTGGGAAAAATTTAAATCTGCATGGCACTTTACTCCAACTGGCTCATTTGCTTGCTTAAACTCAACATTGATTCCGATTCCACAGAACTGGGTTGGGTGTGAAAAAGTATTTGTTGTTAATTTCTTTTTTCATTCGGTTTTTCCAATTAAGAGTCATTTTTTAAAGCTGATCGTTTCGTGTTCATGTTGTTTAGTTCTTTTTTCGTAACAGATTTAATTTATAGAGCTTAGAAAAAATTTGCAGTGTGAGATAGGCAAGAAGTAAGGCATGTAGCAACATCAGCACGGCAAAGGGCACTCTTTTAAAGGCAAGGAAGGGCAAAAATATTTTAAGTCAAGTGATAGGGATTGCTGTACGAGTCGTACGATTTTTTAATCGAGCATGGTCAACGCCGGGTCATGCTGCTAGTAAAAGTATAAAATTAAATTTTAATATAGGTTTTTTTTTGTATGATCTACAATATTAAGTTTACATGCATTCACAAGCTCCCTGAAATAAATGAAACTTTAAAAAGTTCCTCAAATTTAATAATTATAAGTAAACATTGCAATCTAAATATAAACTGTTTTATTTAATGCCTTTAAAATTAAAATATATAATAAGGTGTGTATATAGTTGGATGGATATGGATTCTCAACAATCAATCTAAATCCTTGTAAATATCTGTGGCGAACATGAGACAGAACCTAGGACGAGCACAACTGCCATATCCCGAGAAAGCTTGGTCCACCCAATGGATTAATTCCCTTAATGGTGGTCGTACAAGAACACAAACAGAAGGTCCGGCTGGTACTTGACTATCGAGAGTTGAACGGCTTTGTAGACGCATTCACGGCTGACGCAGAGGTGTGTGCACAGAAATTACAAGAATGGTGACGACAAGGAGCTGACGTATCGCTGTTGGATTTGAGAAATGCGTACCTACAGATTCACATTGACAAATCGCTATGGCCTTTTCAAACAGTGGTCATTAAGGGTAAGCGGTTTTGCCTTACGTGTTTGGGTTTTGGCCTGAATGTGGCACCACTTGTCATGAAGTCAGTGATCGACACGATAACGTTCCAGGATCAGGACATTAAGAGTGCCACGTCGGCATACGTCGACGATATCTTCATAAATGAAGGCCTAGTTTCTGCAGCCCGCGTAAGACAGCACTTTGCAGATTACGGGCTAGTCTGTAAAGATATGGAGCGATTGAGAGACGGAACTAAGGTCCTTGTTCTGCAAGTCTGGGAAGAAAGCAACTACCTTCGATGGAAGCGGGAAGGTCAGGTTCCAGAAATTGCTCAGATGGTGACCCGCCAAAGCGTATTTTCCTCGTGCAGGAAACACGTGGGTCATTTCCCTGTGTGCGGTTGGCTTAGGGTGGCAACTGCATTCATTAAGCGTTATGCAAGTACACTGACCAAAGGATGGGACGACGAGATAAAGGATGCCCCTCTTGAACGTATGCTGGAGGAAACGGTGGCCAGAGTGCGGGAATCAGATTGTCAGTGGGGACTGGTGTGTGAACGGCAATGAAATGACAGTTTGGGCGGATGCAAGCTCTGTGGCTACAGGAGTAGCACTAGAGGTGAATGTGAGCATCGTGGAAGATGCTTGCTGGTTACGTCCAACCAATGATGCCAGACACATCAATCTTGCTGAGCTTGACGCGTTGATCAAGGGTGTGAATCTTGCCCTACAGTGGCAGGCACCAGTTATGCATGTGGTCACCGATTCAGCATGTGTGCATCGGTGGGTGTCTAACACCCTGACAGGAAAAACGCGCGTGAACACGAAGGCGGCGAGTGAAATGCTGATGAGGCAGCGCTTAGAGACACTGCGAGCTTTGGTGGAGGAGTACACACTATGACTGTGACATTAGTAAAATCTTGTCAGAACCGCGCTGACAGCCTCACCAGAGTGCTGCAATGCTGGTTGGAGATGCACAAGAAAGGCGAACCAGTGCAAGTGAGTTGTGCCACTGCAACGAACAAACGTCAGGTGACGCACATCCACCAGCAGAGTGGGCACCCAGGTGTTAAAAGAACACTGTACTTTGCTAGGACCATAGATCCAACGGTGTCTAAGGAACTGATAAAATCTGTTAGAACCTGCGAAGCCTGCCAATTGATTGATCCAGCACCAGTGCATTGGAAAAAAGAAAATTTGAGTGTGAGAAGAAACTGGAGCAGGTTAGCACTGGACGTGACCCATTACAATGGTAGACATTTTTTTACGCTCATTGACTGTGGTCCCTCCCGTTTTGCAGTATGGCGGCCACTGAGACAGCAAGAATCTGCTGGTGTCATTCGTCAGCTGGAGACAGTCTTCTATGAACGAGGCCCGCCGACTGAAATACTGACTGACAATGACACCACGTTCACTTGCAGACAATTTAAGGAATTTGTAAGCAGCTGGGGCATGCATTTAAGGTTCCGGTGCACTTACGTGCCGTCTGGAAATGGCATTGTGGAACGCAACCACAGAAGTGTCAAAACCATAGCGACCAGGAAAAATTGCTCAGTCTTGGAAGCGGTTTACTGGCATAACGTCACACCTAAGGACAACCTTTCACCTTCCACAGCACCGGCTGATGTATTGCACACATACCACGTCCGGGTGAGAGGCATCGATGCGACGCCCCCGCCTGAATCACAAATAACCGAAGGGGAATACAAGAAAGGGGACATTGTCTGGGTTAAGACTCCACATGGTAAATGCACGACCAAATTTGGAACCGGACGTGTGACCGAGGTGGTGAGTCAACAGTCAGTGCGGGTCGATGGAATGCCTCGTCATGTTAGAGACCTGCGCCCTTTTTTGGGCTCAAATCCCACAACTGACGAAGAAGACACAGAGGATAGTGGACAGCCAATATACGTAGAGTTGGATTCAACAACCGATCACTCCGATAGCGGTAGTTTGCCAATAAATCGGGACGTGTCTAATGAGAGCTCCTCTGATGAAGAAGCTGGACCAATCCCCCTTCGGAGGAGCACCCGGAACAAAAGACCGTATCCACACTGTCATTTGTGTGATCAGGAGATCGGGGGGGAGTGTGGCGAACCTGAGACAGAACCTAGGACAAGCACAACTAGTCACGACTTGCCTTGTCCCCGCCAAAAAAGAGCCCGTATTTGTTTAGCATGTAAAGCTACTGCAGTTGAAATAAGGGAGAAAAAAAGCACTTACCGCTCTGCCGTAATCCGTCCTCGGCCAGATATCGTAAAAGAATGAGGGGGGACTTGCATTGCATTTTTATGCAATAAAGATGCAATGCATTATAGGACATGGACGCAATGAATTGTAGGATCACAGGAAGACGCAGGGGATTATGGGTATATGGACAAATATAAAAGCAACTACTTTTTCCCAGTGTAGGGAGTTCTTCGAGTGACATTCACGGTTGGTGGCAAGAACAGTCTGTTAGCATGATTTTGAGACAGAACTCAAGAAGGAACGACTCAAGGTTGAAATACCAGCTGGGAGAGCTTGAATTTACTTGCCGGTTGCTGTTTTCTTTATTTGCCACAATATCATTATATTCTGTTTAGTTTCTGAACAAAATTATCAATTCATCTTCTTTTCCAATCATTTAATTAACAATATCAGATAAGAATAATTCTAGTTCTAGCATTAATGAAAAAAAAAAAAAAATGTCTTTTAAACTTAATCATAGCCGCTACTCATTTACAGCCATAAACAACACAAATTGGAAATAAAGAACAGATTCCTGCCAAAATTTAATTTCACATCTCTCTGCCTCAAAATCTAGTTAACTGTATCAGCTGTTCTACCACATTGTGCTACAAGAATTCTTATGGTTAGCAGATGATTAAATTTAATCATTTAAATCTACTCCATATCTTACTGCTGATCAGTGTGTACCATATTTTCTATTGTTTTTATACTAGTAATGGCTGACAGTGATTCATCCAAGAAAAATAAGAAATGATAATTTCTTTCCAGAATGGCTCAAGATTTCCAAAACTGGCCTGTTAATGCATTGTACCAAGTCTGATTCCATGGGAAGTTCTAAACAGCTATGTTGTTGAAATCATATGCACAAATTCCAACAGTAGTAAAAGCTTGAAAAACTGAACTGGTTAAAATTTGTGCAACCTCTAAGAATGGTATCTTAATACTTTTTCATGCCAATCCTTTTGTTTTGTTGCACTGAAATGAACTGAAGATGTAATGACATAAAAAACACTAAACATCTGAAATTGAAGCTCCCACCAGGAAAGAAAGGAGCTTAAATTATTAAAATTTAAGACTGGCATTTAAAAAGAAAAAAGAACTTAAAATTTCAATTTGTCCATCTGCATCACACCTTGAAATATTATCTGGTATGGTCTAACAGTTTACGAGGATGATCCTGAGTAAGCCTCTCTTATTCTAATCAAATTCAATATATAAGTTTAAAATCTTTAAATTTAGAAGAAACCATTTTTCAATAATGAAGGACAACTCAAAAACTAAAATTGACCAAGTTTTCTTTCAGTTGAATCTTGTCTTCTTTTTTGCTTTCTTCTTTCCAGAAGTCAAATTATTAGAACCATGATATAGCAATAGACATGCACAGGTATCTTTTATATATATATATATATATATATATATATATATATATATATATATATATGCAGTACTTAGTGGAAAGTGCTCAATATCTGTGATAGAGCTAACATATTCAATTGTATGGATATTAGTGAATAAATCCACTTTTTAAAAAAAATAAACCAGTTTGATGATCACAAAAGCATGAAACCCAGGATTACAAACTAATATCCAAACAATTGAATATATATATTTTAATCATTTCACCCCAAGGAAGGTGATAATGCCACTAAGGGTTATTGGGACTGAAAGAGAATGAGAAAACTTTAAGGGGGAGAAGGGGACAATAAAAGAACAAGATTCAGGAAGAAAGAGAAATCAAAAAATATTAGCAATGCATGTAAATCTTTTTTCATTAGTCAATGTGTTACAGCTTTGTAAAGAGAGAGAGAGAATATAGTAAAGAGAGGGGAAAACAAAGATCCAGAAGGGATGAAAGTTGGGAAAGCAAGGTCAGTGGGGAAATAGTTTTATATTTATATAGGACATTTATTCAATTCAGAGTTATTAAAAAAAAAAAAAAAAAACAAACTATTTTTGGAGTTATTGTCAAGTTGTTGCAAGCAGAATTGTTTAACTTCATATAGTAAAATGTATATGAAATAAAATAACATCAGTATATATTTCTCTATATCTATATATAAAGGGCAAGAAAAAAAATAGTTCAACTTTATTTCTTTATTTTCCAACATAATAATTTTGTAGTGGAAAAACAAAAAAAACAATTAATTCCTGTAAAAGGCATTTGCTGAGCTAAACAAATTTTTAATCTCGACACCAACAAACTTATTTAAAAGAAACATCTTTCAATAAAAGATTTATATTATTAATTTTTGAATAGTTTTCTTCTTTGTGTTATTACTTTCTGTTACAACTGAGTTGACCATTAATATTAGTTGTATAAAGTCTGGCAGGAAAATAGCCTACAGCAGTGATTGCCAACCGTGTGCAATGAGGGATAGCATGCAAAAATCTTTGAAGGTCATTAAATTATTTTCAAAATGAATCCAAAGTACAATAAGCATACATATAAAAATTAAAGCCATAAATTAATTATATGACTATATCATTATTTATCATAAATAAATGTATACATAATATATAAAATAGGCAGGATGTGTGAAATGAGGTCACACAACATGAACATAGATGGTGGGATTTGATAAGGACTTGTCATTGAACAGAGTCGAAATCATCTAAAGTTGAGAATTATTAGGTTGGTGCAAAAATAATTTCGTTTTCTAACATATGTTACTATGTGAGAAAACAAAATTATTTTTGCACCAACCTAATATTTAGTAATACCTCAATTGTGCATGTGTTGAATTGTAATCAAAGTAGTGAGGATATGTAGAGCATACCAAACAATATTTCATTAAATGTTAAATTATAATAAACAGAAAAATATATATACAAGATTATTTTTAAGAATTTTAATTATTTTTTTATTACAAATTATAATAAATTGTTTTATTTGCATTAAGAAATAAATCATAAAAGTATACTCTTCTTTTTTACTCTTCTTTTGATTATCATAATTTAAAATGTACTGCAGAAATTTAATTATAGGTTCAAGTGTTTTGTGAAATAAAAAAAAAGGGGTTTAAAAACATTGACCCAGAGGATTAAAATTAAAGTGCCAATAAAACAGATATAGTGAGAATTAGCGAAAACTGGACAATGAACAGTAGTAGAAGATATCCCTAGACATGGACAAAGGAACAAGAACAATATACCCCCGTATATTAAATAAGGGGTTCAATAAAAAATTCCCTGAAGATTACCCAAGTCAACAGACCCCTAAAGAAGGGTGGATGGCACCATGACAGAAACATTGTAATAGTAACAACAAAGATGAAGACATTAGTCATAATGTAAATAAAAATAAGTTCACATGCCAGAAAGTCAAAAAACATTGGGATAACAAAAAAAGACATTAGATCAAATGTAAATAACTGCTGTAACAAATGTATAAGTGAATGTTTGACAAGGCAAATGTCATGGCAGCGAACACAAAAATGGCAGTGCGCGTGCGCGACCAGACTGAGAGCGAGGCCTGTATTCATTTGCATAAGCATATGCGTCGCTGGCATAAAAGCTGAGATTTTGCGAGGGTAAGGGAGTTTTTTTGTCCACATGTGCGGAAGTCACATGTGTTGTTCGTATCGGTGTTGACTGCAGTGTAAGACTGAGCAGAAGGAGAAGACAAAGTTTACATCTCTAAAAATTCAGACAGAACATATGAAATCAAAGTAAAGATGTAGCCTCTGATGAAAATTGAATTCCTCCCATATCCAAGCAGCTCATCACTGACTGAAGTTTAAGACTAAACACAGCCAAAATCTACATACAAGGTCTGATCAAAAAATATCCGGACTGGTGCTATAAAAAGAAAACTACAACACGTATCAATTCAGCATTTAATCTCCTTCAAAGTAGTCTCCTTCTAAAGCCACACACTTTATCCAGCATCATTTCCTGGAACTTGTTTTTTTGCGATAATGGGCAGCTGCCTTGTTACATTCTCTTGGATTTCCTTGATGTTTTGAAATCTTGTTCCTTTCAAGTAAGATATGATTTTTGAAGAGGAAAAAGTCAGAAATGCAGAGATCTGGGGAATATAGTGGTGGTTGTACTTGGCCAAAGACTGCTTCACAAGCTATGGTCACTAATAGAACCTCTGTGGTGTGGTGAGACAACCACACTCTACACACTTTCCTTCCAAGCATTGTTATAAATAGTGGAAAGAAACAATAACATTATAACTTCGTGTGAATATTTAGCACTGTTACATTTTGATCAGACCTCATATTTTCACCTGTTTCCTAAATCTTCATACTGTATTGTTTTATAGCAATAATATTTAGTATTATTTGGATTCCAAGATGAAGTATTTTCATTATTTTTTTTTTTTTAACTAGTTTTCTGAATTTTATTGCTTTTTATCACATTCACACCAACAAAGTAAATAACATGAAATTGGAATCAGTGATTAGTCTTGTCTATATCCCGACTTTACTCTGTTTAATGTGACCTTGAACTTTGTGATAAAAACTAACTATAAAATGAAGAAAACTAATCAAAAATTAATAATGAAAATATTAGATTGTGTCATAAGTAATTTCCATTTTTTGCAAACCAATTGTAATGATGAATTTATCTTCCTAGCTACTAATTGTACAATGGCAATCAATAATAAATTTGGAGGAAATTAACATATGACAATGTTCAACTCAAAAGGCAGTGGATTGATAAAGATAACTTCCACAACCGACCCAAAATCCTGAACTCCATGAAGGTAATGTGTGTCTGGTGGGACTGTCAGGGTTAGATAAATTTAGAGTTTTTACAAAGCAGTGAAATACTAAGCACATTTATACCTGCAGCAGCTGCAATATGTCGATAAAAGTTTAATTGAAAAGCACCCTTTACTTGTCAGTAGAAAAAATATTAGTCTGCAGGACAATGCAAGGCCACATACAGCAAGAATAACACAGGAAAAAAGTCTGGAACCTATGTGTCTGACCTTGCATCAACTGTTTATTATCTTACCCTCCACACCGACTCCCACCTCTTCAATCACTGAAAATGCTTTGATGGGAAAAACTTTCTCTAATGAATACCAGATAAAAGAATGTCTAGAACATTTTCAGATCAAAACCAGTGGAATTTTACTAAAAAGATATCAAAGAGATGCCTTATAAGTGGCAATGAAAGCAATTTCTAAAGTAGTAATAGATTTTTTTTTTATTTATTAATCTAACAGATTTTATCACTTAATATTCAGGTTGGTAGCCAAAAATAAATAAATAAATCTACTGTTTAATA
This sequence comes from Acanthosepion lycidas, assembly GCA_963932145.1. NCBI lineage: Eukaryota > Metazoa > Mollusca > Cephalopoda > Sepiida > Sepiidae > Acanthosepion > Acanthosepion lycidas. Next base: position 1,837,194 of record OZ010593.1, on the reverse strand, counting down.
AATAAATGGAACTTCTACTTAAATATGAGTATCCACTAAAAATAATCATTAAAGTGATAAAATAATTATGAATAAACAATTGAATAAAATGTAATTCTGCTTTATTTTTTTAAAAATACATTTGAGAAACAAAAAATCGTAATTAGTTGACTCATCTTAATACTTCATATCAGAATTTACATAACTTCAAGCTATTACTTTTATATTTATTTGAATTATTTCACAGAAAGACCTTTACAAGTCGGTCATATTTGCTCTCTCTTATACATGTTTATCAGCTGAAGCCATTTTTGACTTGCTAAAATTGTTCCCCAAAAAACAAGAGAACCAAAATAACACCATGAGAAACTGTTGTCCTTCACTACAATTTCACTTACAAGTGACAATATCTGAGGAATGTAAAACAAAATGGAGGCTTTTGGATGTTCAAGAAACATTCTTTATATATTTAGCAAAGGCAGAAAGTAATATATTGTCTAAGAATAGTAATTCCCTAAAAGTTGCAAAAACAATTTATGTGACCAGATGTAAGGAGTGATATGATCACAGAACTTGTCTGACAGTCATGACTGGGTTCCCCTGCTTGTGTGGCATGGTGCAGAGTCCTGTTGACAGATATAGGGTCTTCCAGCAGCCACCCTCTTGACCCAAGGTAATACTATTTCCTCAAGGCACTCAGTGTTAAATCTGAGGCCCTCACCAACAAATTTAGGGGTACTTTTCTTATCAGAATGATCAAAGTGAGTTTTCCAAGCTGCTATACCTTTGTCATCACTATTAGACTTATCCAACTGTTTCCGAATCCTCTGCACTGATTGATACCCAAACACTCCGAAATGTTTGTATTGGCACTTCCAGCACAAATGCCAAGCAGTACATCATGCTGTTTCCAAATTCCTGGCAGAGTGAATTGTGTCATTGTGCTCTTTTTCTCACAGATGGTGCCCAGTAGTCAATAAAATCAAAAAACAAACAACATGCATGAGTGAAATTAGAAAAATGGCGACAATTTACCCATCGCACCGTATTATATCTCAATCCCTTGTGAGGTCGACTGCTAAGAAAATTGGTTCACTGTGTCATGTTAAACAATTTTTCTCTTCAGTATCTATTTTAAGTTTACCATTCATCCATGCTTAGAATATTGCTGCCATATATGTCCTGGCACTGCTGCTATATATCTAGACATCCTTGATAAAATCCAAAGAAGAATCAGCAATGTTACTGGTCCTGATCTAGCATCGCTGCTTCAGTCACTTTCCCATTACCATAAAGTTGCTTCCTTGTGACTTTTCTATAAATAATTTCATGGTAATCTCTCAGATGACCTCTTCACTAATTGTACCTAGACTTTATGAATTAAAGTGCAGTGCTACATTGGCAACAAGGTCTCATCAATTTATAGTTGAATTAACTTGATGTAACTAAGTTCTAAACCAATAACTTTGATCTTCAACAACTTAAATGCAATGTCAATCGCTATCTACTGTTTTCCTGATTACTCTTCTATTGTTCTCACTCCTTAGTAAGGTTTCTAATTCTTTCACACCTGGTAACCCTTTGTGTCTTAGTGGCTTTACTGACTTGTAAATCCAATTATATATATATATATATATATATATCAAATCTGTAAGTGGAAAGGATATGTATGTATTTATATAATATTTTCATACATACATACATGCAACAAACTATTTCTTATTTAACAGTTAAAATATTTCATCCTTGAAAATGGCTAAATGTATAGCTGAAAGCACTTGGGGGGGGGAAAGAACATTCAGATAGTTTTTATATAATTTATCATATGAAAAGAAAAAAAATATTAGATCGCATGAGAAATTGTATAAAAAACTATATCAAAACACCTTGTCTGTCATATTCAATGAAATGTGCATGAAAGAAGGATTGCTGCCGAAACACACAGACACACACACACATAAATATATATATGTATATATAAATAAAAAGAAAGAACAGTAAGATATATAATCCGGTGTTCTTATAGATATTTTTATTTTCACAAAATAGTGCTCAATGTAAATTTACAGAGCCTTAATATTATAAATTGATTTATTTAAAATATGGTTTTTTCGCTACACAGTTCTAACCATGTTTCAAAAAATGGAAGCTAAAAGCTATGAATTTAGCTGTGTCTTTAAAACCCAGTAATTTTAAAAAGTTACTCCAAAATTCACTTGAGGATGAAATGGAACTAATGTCTTTAATTTAATTGCAAAATTAAATTCGTAGCTTTTAGCTTCCATTTTTGAAACATGGTTAGAACTGTGTAGCGAAAAAACATTTTAAATAAATCAATTTATAATATATATATATATATATATATATATATATAATATCAAATCTGTAAGTGGAAAGAATATGTATGTATTTATATAATGTTTTTATATATATATATATATATATATATATATGTGTGTCATCCACAGACAGACTGTTTCACTGTATCACAGCTTTTCAGTGTGGCTAGACGTCCAGTTGCCTCTAATGCATACAAGATCTGTTAAAGACCAATTTTGTTAAGTTTTTTTTTTCTATATTTCGGATCATTTCCCTGGTTCCCTATGAAAATGTGAATATAAATTGTCTGATGTCCAAGTGAAAATTCTGATGTATTTGTTAATTCCTACCTGTAACCTGTAATATCAGAAGTTACAGAAACTGTTCAGTTATAAATCAACAATTGACTTACATTAGAAAATTAGAACTAAATACCTATAGTAATGAAATTTTATTAGAAAGCCTAATTATTTAAATCTTTAATAAGAAATTTTTTAAATATTACTTTATGAAAGTGAAAAAACATTTACAAGATATTACTCTGAAAATAATGAAATTTAATGCAGTTTTAAATGCCGAAATTTAGATAATAAAAATCTAAAATTAAAACACTGATTCCTTATTCAATAACTTTAAAAAAAGTTCAAGTGAGTTATTTTAAAAGTCACTTGAACTTTTAATTTGTTAATATCGTTCTATTATCTACTGAGAGTTTTTTGCCGGAAGTTCTGCAAACCTGAAAAAACAAGTAAAATTCTCTTCAGTTTCATGCATTTTCTCAGTTGTATTATTATTATTATTATTATTATAATAAATTCCTTATTGAGGTTCCTTTGTTCACAAACAAAAAGAAATATGGGTCAAATGGCAAATCATTGCATACTTTATGGAAAAGTAAATACATACATACATACAGTGACAAATACACTGATATGTTGATACTATCATTGAAAATTTTATTATTAAGGTATTTAAGGACAGTGCGATGGTAAGTACCTTGTGAGACAATAATAGAAGATAAATGCCGTTTAGAGAATGGAAATTTATACATGACCAAACTAAAATAGCAACTGACTAAACACTTGACAGTGCTGTGTATAACTGGTTTGTTCAGGAAATGCAAGATTGGCCAATATCCAAAGTTATTTAAAAGATAAAAAAAAAAAAAATATCCAAAGGTATTTTAAAAAAAAAGAAAAATATATAAAATAAAAATAAAATAAAGATTGTGCAAAAAAAAAATATTTTTTCTAAAAAATGTGCCATGTCCCTTCAGAACACAGGCAATCATTGTTCGTCACAATCCTTATCCTTAGCAATGATTATATTTTTACTATCCCTGCCATTCCTTGTTTCGCTATTCAGTCATACAAGCTTCTTAGCTAGATTAATCACTTTTCCCCAGTCCTACTTGCCTTAAGTATATCCTCTAGATGTTGAATTTTAGAAGCCTTCTTTCGTCATTATATGTCCTAGAAATTTCAGCTGTTTCTCTCTGGTTCTAAGTAAAAGTGACCTTTTTACTTGTATTTTCCTTAAAACTTCCTTGTTGCTTATATGCTCTGTCTATGGTATTCTCAACATCCTTTTGTAGAACCACACCTGTTGCTTCAAGTCTCCTCTTCATCTGTGAAGAAATTGTCCAGAATTCATTGCCATATTAGAGAATAGATATTACATAGCAGTTCAGCACTTTTCTAAACAAATTTTTCTTTTCCTTAGTATTTTTCTTTAAGTTTTGGAAGGCATCTTTTGCCAATATGTCTTTGCATTTGACAAATTTCCATTAGAAGTAAGTATCTGAGTAGCCAAATAAAAAATATTAAACACCTGGATAGCATCATGTATAGGTATAATATAAAAAATACCCACCCACACACACAAGACTTGGGAAATGAGACCATGTTAAATTCTTCAAACTTATATTTAAAGTGCCTTATCATTGGGTAGTAATTAGCAGACTAACCTCACAGACTATTACCATTATAATACATTCACGCCTTACTGAATACTTCACAGTAAAAGCATCATTATAGACTAAGTATTAAATGTTTTAAGGTTGACTATAAGGGTAACATTTTTGCTGCTACTATCTGACTAGTTAAGTTAGTTATAGGGAGAAATGGTTATCACTAGTATTCATTCATCCATTCTTTTCTATCAATTATCATGGCATGACAGTGACAAGACATTTTGTTAAAAAATGTGATGATTTGACAGAGTGCAGGATGGAGTCAATTCCTGCCTTTTTGAAGGGCAGCAGTTCAAATATCAACATTAGGAACATCACCCACTTTATACTGATTATGATATATTGTACTTTCCATTTAAAGGAGATTTCAGATTTTATAACTTATATTACTCAGAAAAAGAATAGTTTTTTTTTCTTTCTATTTTATGGAATATCAACCCAATGTGTCATTTCATGGCAAAAGAAGTTATTTCCATTGGATTGATTTTTGTTGGATTTTATAATAATAATGTTATATAAGAATAAAATGTTGCTGTCGACAGTTGACTTTGAACATAGATCGCCAGTGAGCAAACACAGGTAATCCCATTATTGAATTAAGTAGACCACATGACCATAGAGGAAACTCATAAGCTTGACATCTAACTGATTACTATTTCTAGTCTATCCTCTAATACCATTTAGATCGCTATTTCTACTCTATCCTCTATTACTATACAGATCACTATTCTCTATACTATTCACTATACTATTTCTCTATTTGGATCACTATACAGATTACTATTCAAGCAAGTATTATTGAGCAAGTACTATTAGTGCAAGTGTTATTCAAAGGTGTCCGACACCAGCATTTTTCAACAGCATACTGCAAAACAAAGTCTTTACTGCAACAAGCATTACGAATGTGACAATGAGTATTCGTTGACATTACAAAAGTGTCAACCAAATGCTCATTAGCATCACAAAAATAATAATAAATATTATAATAATATATAATTATTTTAGAGTGCTTCAGTTGTTTTGAGGAATTGACAGTTTTTGGACCATAAATAGAAAAAAAAAAAAAGTCTTTCTTTCTGTTTATAAAATTATTAGTAAATAAAATAAATCTAAAAATTAAATTTGGAATTTAAACTATTCCTGATAATTATTCAATTCTTTTTAACTTTTTCAGATTCATGCTTAATATGATACAGGTTGGTCATCAGTAATCCAACTTAATCAATAATCCAGTGCTAATTTCCACAAGAGAATTTCCAAATTTCCCAAGTTATCACATGAACCTGCCACTACTGATTGGGGGGGTGCTAACTGCTGCATCAGCTGTTTTTAGCACGTTTGTTTTATTTTACCTGTTTCATTTAAATCTCACTTGATTATTATTTAATGTTGCACTTTGGAAGTGATGATGTTTTTTTTTGTTTTTTTTTTTAAATCATTTCCCACCAAGCAAGGTGATAGAGCCTCTAAGATGCTAGGAGTTACTGAGAGTGAAAGATACTGAGAAATGGAAAGGAAAGGACAATAAAAGAACTGAATTCAAAAAGACAGAAGATAATAGTTGATAGGGAAACAAGAAACTAGAGAAGAGTTCCACAAGCGAGAAGTGTGAGAGAAGAAACTATTAAAATAGAACTTATGATTACATCTAGCAAATTCAACAGAGTTATTGTAACCTTGATTTTGTTTCATTAAAATTTCACTTTATTTTCATTTAATTTTTCTTTTTCCATTATTAACGAACAACACTGATTTACTAGAAATAAATGATTGCTTGTTGGTTTAACATAACCATCAGCAATCCAGTAAAATCAAGGATGGTGGATTAGTTATAGTCAATCTTTATTAAATGAGGTAAGGGGTGGAGGCAGGCATGAAATAATGGTCAACTACTTACACACTGGTTATTGCACGGTATCTTTCCTGGCCAGCTGTATCCCAGATTTGTACACGTACAACTTTACCTTTGATGCTGACATTTCTAAATAAAATAAAATAAAATAAAAATAAATAAATTTAAATTAACTCAGAAATAAAAAAAATAAAAAATACCAGAATTAACAGATAATTCTTTGTAAAAAGAAAAAAGTCAATAGAACAATGTACTTTCATTATTATCATCCCCCAACTCTCAATTTTATTGGTCACATTGTAACAGATCAATGGCCTTAGTTGAGTCAGAATAATGCATGAAAAGTAGTTTAGTGACAAAGTATTTAGCAAGTTAAGAATTCTAAGTTAAAGAGTGAAAATACTAAATTAAAAAATTTTTAAAATTAGTTAACCAGATTGGAAACTAATGGAAGGTTCAGTTTAGAAACATTAACCAGAACCTACAAAATGCTTATTAGGAAAACATCGGTAGGATTTGAAAATAAGCCTAGTAAGATTTATTAAATTCAGTAAGACTAAATTTTCTTTACCCCATTTCACAATCCCAAGGAAGTTGTGATGACAACATTAATGTGTTTGCCAAAATCCTGGGAACTGTTCATATAATAGCTATCTTCCCAAATCACATTTGTTCTTCTTGAGCCAGAATCTGATCAAGAGTACAGTTCGAAGGGGCATATGTACTTTCCTAACAGAGTCTTTGTGAGAAGATAACATCCATCAATGTTGTTTTGCCCAAACATATAGCTATAGATGTGAGAACCTGCAGTCTCTTGGGCAGTTTGCATCAAAGAGTTTTTCATGTCCAGAGAAAACTCTCTCTCTCTCTCTCTCTCTCTCTCTGTACAAGCTGAAGGAATCATTGTCACAAGAATATTAGTAGAAATCAATCAGAGTGATTGTAACCTTTGGCAGTCTTTATGTTATTAAATTGCTGATAGATTTTTTTTTGTCATAACAGCATTTATTTCTTTTAACCATAATTTTTCTGCCTTTCAAGAAAGTTGCTGGATCAAGAAAACCATGATCCACCAGAGTGAACAGAAGAATTCTTTCATAATTTCATCATGGCAGGTACACAACATTAAACAACCAGACATGACAAACAACAGGTGAAAATAGTAAACTGATGGAAACATCCACACTGTATCATGTTAAACCTCACTTCATAACAGCTTATTGTATTATATTTGGCAACAGTGACTCCAAGAGGTGTACATTTGGCACCACAAATAATCAAAGGTATACAATGTGAGCTAAGCTAATAAGCACTCCAGTCTAGCTTAGAAATCACTGAGCTATCGACTTCATGGATAGAGAATATATTATTCACAAGTTCACAGACTCATTCCTGAAGCTGCTGGAGATGAGATATAGATACTTAAAATCACTTCATTTTACTTACACCTAAATCAAAGGTTTGGTTTGGTTTGTTTTATGGCATATCAACTACAATGGGTTATTTAATGCCAACAATTTTTATTGCTGGTAATAATTTTTCTTCAAAAATTTATTGCTGATAATTTTTTATAAAATATTTCTGTTATTAAACCTATTTTTACACTTTCACTATTTGCCCATAGTTGGGACCCTGTCAGGTCCTACCACCCCAGGTTAGGGCAGACCTGGGAACACCAGCAATTAAGAGGTGGTTCCATGATCTAAAAAAACCTTCCAATCAGAGGCCCTGCTGTTGGACATAGTTTAACATCTTACCCAGAACGCAGATGTAGTTTATTGTCATACCCAGAACTCTAAGTCAAAGGACTAACATAAGAAAACAACCTTTTTAGTTAGTACTTCTCTCATTCAATGGGTTGTTTGTGTTTTTGCATTCATGTTAATGAAACAGTAAACGTCACATTGTGCACTATGTTAAGACTTTATTTTTTTTCTTTTTGGTGGCTCATCAAAGGTACCGAACCGTTACTTACTAAAAAGCCAGTACTTATTTCCCCCTCTTCCAAGCCCTGCTGCTTGCTTAACAGTCAAAGAATTTAAAATGATGTATAAACTGTGAGAATAGGATCAACAATAGGATCGATCATAAATTAATCAAAAATTAATGCAAAAAACTTTAACACTGGTGTATACTTTATACATTAAGTACGGCTCCACATTTCTGTCTATATTTCTGAGATGAGGTATTATATACACTATTTACATTATTCGAACTATTGTACTCATCTTTGTTGCCATATTTATTACAACGTTTCAGCCATTGTATGCTCCGACCTTCTTCAGGTGGTTGGAATGTCAAACTGAACCCTTTATTTCACTCACTAGGGTAGACTGTTCTAGTTCCACGTACCATATTTAACGGATGTCATTTATCTCCTGTTAATTCATCTCTGCAAGTCCTCCACTGCCTTAACCGGGTATTGAACTCACACTCTGAGTCCTGTCACTGGATCTAAACAACGCCTTTATCCACTGTGCCATGTGTCCTTGACAGGACCCAAAGAGTGTGAGTTCACTACCCGGTTAAGGCAGTGGAGAACTTGGAGAGGGGAATTAACAGGAGATAACTGATAACTGACATCCATTAAACATGGCATGTGGAACTAGAACAGTCTACCCCAGTGAGTAAAATAAAGAGTTCAGTTTGACATTCCAACCACCTGAAGAAGGTTGGAGCATACAATGGCTGAAACATTGTAATAAATATGGCGACAAAGATGAGTACAATAGTCTGAATAATGTAAATAGTACACCACATTTGTTGATGATACCTCATCACTGATGGCAGTTACATGATGAAGAAATTACAAACTACTAACATATAAAGAAAACATCAAAGATAGCAAATGAGGCATTAAGGACGAGAAATGAAAGCTAATTTGTTAAATTTAAGCTTATGTAATTAATATGCTTATGGTGCCTAACAGAGGGAGCAGGGGCCTTTTTTTTCTTTTTTTTTATAAATGAAAATTTGAACCCTACCCTGCTTATTAAAACCACTCAGTTTATTAACTTCATACTCTGATCTTTTAAATGATTTTCTGACCTCTGCTCTTTTATTAAGATTCCCTCTTGTATTACACACTTTAGACTAGAAATTTATAGCTTCATCAGTAAAGTAGAAATGCAAACTTCCCAAAGAAAAAAGTTTGAAGCTCACTGGAGGGTGCAATTCTTTCTTTCTGGTCCATGATATTTTGCTAATGTATCAGTGAAAAAGTCACTGAAATTAAGATTAAAGAAATCTACATTGTAGAAGAAAAGCTGGTTCTCTGTTCATCACACACTGTGTGTGATCTTGCATGCATCCATGTAAAGTATAAGCTTCTGTCTACGTTGTGTGCAAGTGACTTCCATATATATGTGTCTTTAAATTCCTTGAGGAACATAGAGCTGCAAGATATCATTGCAGTTTCTGGAACAACTAGTTTTTTTGTTAGTAGATTGTTAGCCTACTACACAACGCCCAACCTGGAGTATCAGGTTTTGAATTCAGTTGTCCGTCTCCTAGACCAGTTGCCATCCAAGGCTATAGAACCCAGTCTGTTCTGCTATTTACCCATAGCTGGGGGGTGAGAGAAGAGGATTCATACCCTTTCCCAAGGGTATTAGCACATAAGTGAATGTAATGGATTCAACTGGAATTTGAACTCAGCTCTCCAATTCCTCAATCCGAGCCATTATCCATTACTCCACCATGCCTCCCTGACTTGCATATGGATGTGCCATTTAATGTACACACAAACACATATACACACAAAATTTGAAAAAGTTTGAAATAAAACATTGGAATGATACAGTCGTCTCAGTCAGGACAACACCTACCCTTGACTGAGGAATAACATCAACGCAGACGACAAGAGAAAAAAAATGCTTAATGACCATCAAACTGTCTCTGTGCTTACATGTGAAATAATTAAAAAAGAATAATCAGTTTTTCTTTCTCTTACTTACAGTGAGAGAGATTTACTTTCTTATCAGTAGCTATTTCATAGTTTCTTTTTATTGATATTAGTTTATTTATATCTCTTCTATCTATATCTATTTGTGTTAAGTCATTGGTAGCTAGAATCCGACAGCACAGAGATGACCGCATGTAAATTACTTATGACAATAAAGTGAATTTAAAGTTAAACTTTTTTTAAAAATTAAATGGTTACAAAAAAAATGAACTTGGATAAAAATGATTTGTCTAATTTCTCAACAAAAAACATTGATAAAAAAAGTCAGATTTTATTGAACTTTTCAGAAATTATTTAAAATTTTTATTTTAGGAGAAATATTTCCGAGTCTGTCATTGAATTAAAACAAATACCCAATTTGAATTAAATTGAAATGGATATCTGTCACAAGAGCTAATTACCTTTTCTGTCAGGCAACAACCTCTGGGTAACAGAAAAAAAAAAACATTATAAACCTAAATGTACAGCCCTTTGAACTCACTTTGATAGGCCTTATGTATTTACACAGAATGTATTTTCTAATAAATGGAGTCATTTAAATAGACAAACAATTTAGATTTGAAATTTGATCATTTTGCTGTCTGTGAAACAATGGATACTGAACTAATACTATTAAAAAATTAATAAGATTATTATGTCTACTGCTACTACTTGGCATAAACAAATAACATGGTGTTGGGTAAATCAGATAAGAAAGAATGTATCAATATGATGAAAGTTTAATTGGCCTCCATGGACATGAATCATTAAGTAACTCTTCATGTTAAACAATCTTCTGAGGTTAGAGGAAGCAAATTCAAATCTCACTGGTCTACTTTTTCCTTGATTTATACAGATTTCTTTACAGTAGTAGAATGTAAAACAACCAAAGTTCTGTGATAAGCCACAGTAAAAAAAAAAGAAATTAAATGGCAATTAGCTGTACCATGGCAATATTTATAAAAATTGGACCTATAGAAAATCCACTCATATTATTCATTATCTCATGTCTCGGATCTTCTCTCAATTTTTGCCTGTATCTTCTTACTGTTTCCCTTATCCCTTCCAATCTTCATAGCTTTGTCCAGATCTTTATCTAAGAGATTCTTTTTGTATCCAATAAATAGAATAAAAAATGCATATTTTCTACTATATTCTTTAGTCTTAATTTTTAATGTCTCACAATTGTTACTTTTCCATTTTTTTTTTTTTTACTCATCTTGACATTCATCCAGCAAGCCTGTCTGTCTTTCATTGTCATCCCTCCCTTCCATGTATATTTTTTTTATTTCCACCTACATTTTTTTCCTCTAGCTTTTTTCTTTTTTTTTCTTACCTTTTTATCTTTCCTCCTTCACATCTTTCCTCTCCTTCTTTCCCCTTGTTTTACCCTATTCCTTCCCATATAATATTATGTAGTTTTCTTTGAGAAAGTATTATCGGTTACAGCTCAGAAGAGCTGGGGATAAAGCAGATACTACACTCTGATCTTAGATAGAAAAACAAATGTTGTACAGACAGAGCATCTAATTTGGTTTGTTCTGTTTTGATTTTTAATATTTTTTTTAAAAATCTATTTCTGGTAAAATTTTTTCCTTCAAAAATTCTATTTCTGGTAATAATTTTCTTTCAATTATGTCTCGCTGGTAATATTTTTTCTTTTTAAAAAAATGTGTAGCTGGTAATATATATTTTTCTTTTTTTCAAAAATATATAGCTGGTAATATTTGTTTTTCAAAAATGCATTGTTTTTTTTTTGTTTTTTTTTTAGATTTTTCTCTAGATCCCAATTTCTTTAATGAAATTTATGATGTTGCTTGGACTAGTATTTTCGAAAAGATCCTTTAGGTTATCTGATTAGTAGTGTTTACTACGGATTCGTCGAAGATTATGGTAATTTAGTAGGATGTGTTTGACTGTAAGATTCTTGTCATGAGACACACGTTGAAGGGATATGTATGTGTGACCAATACGGAGTCTGACTAGAACCACCTCCTCTCTCCTTATCTTTCTGGAACTTGCCGGTCTTTCACTGATGAATATTGAAAAGTTTGTTGTTATCAAAGTTGTTCCATAATTGCTGCCATTTGTCTTTGATGGTCCTGTTTATGCAGGATCTGAACAAACAAAGCATCTAAAGTATTTTTCTAATTAAGATAGTTGTTCTGAAAATGAAGAGAATAAATATGATATTAAGAAAATGAATCACAATTATTTAGGTATGTGCAAAAGTTTCCAGCATTTTATTAAAATAAATTCTATTGTGTATTTAGTCTAATTTTCAAAACTCAATGCTGAGAACTTTTACACACCTAATAAATAATAATGACCTACTGTTTTTGAATGTACTTTTATTTTATATCTTATAATAATAAAAAAAATGTAAATGAAAACAAGGTATCACTCTTGCTTTTTTAAATAGAGAAACCGTTTAATTTTCATAATATAGTACAAAAGGCTGGCAACAAATTTTTTTTTTCTAGCCTCAAGCTGTTTCTCTTGGTATTCAAGTCATGTGACATTATTACTATATTTGTTAGAATCTAAACTTAAGTGATTACTTAATTCCAGTGAAGTTTTTGTGTACACATTCTCCCACAAATGCTAATTAAGTATAAGTTGTTGAATCCTGAGAAGTATGTTTTTCTAGATAAACAGGTAGAAGTCATGTTTGTCTGTGCACGTCAATTTGCTGTATCACTAAAATGAATACCACTGCTAATAATAATTGTGGATATTACTCAGGTTTTGTTTATTTCAACCATCATATGACATTGCTATAATTTAATACTATATTTGCTTGCATAGATGATATGCTATTTTTAAAAAAGTGATTTAAAAAAATAAAAAAAAACACACACCACGAAGAAAGAAAAAAGAAACACACACACAAACACAAAAACAAGAACAAGAAAAAAAATTTACACAATACAAAAAGAGAAAAGTATACACAACACAAAAATAAGAAACAAAAATAAAACAAAAAAGAACAAAAACACCCACAAAAAATAAAAAGTGAAAACAAAATACAAAAAATTTTAATTTAAAATAAAGTAAAAATAAAAATGGATAAAATTTTATACATTGCCAAAGTCATATGCAAAGTTGAGGTACCTGATAGGCTAGTATTTACTCAGGCATGTGAATAAACATTACTGTAATACTTAAATATTATTAAAAGAAAAAAAGAAAAAAAAGAAAAAAAGAAAAAAAAGAAAAAAAGAAAAAAAAGAAAAAAAGAAAAAAAAGAAAAAAAAGAAAAAAAGAAAAAAAAGAAAAAAAGAAAAAAAAGAAAAAAAGAAAAAAAAGAAAAAAAGAAAAAAAAGAAAAAAAGAAAAAAAAGAAAAAAAGAAAAAAATGAAAAAAAGAAAAAAATGAAAAAAAGAAAAAAAAGAAAAAAATGAAAAAAAGAAAAAAATGAAAAAAAGAAAAAAATGAAAAAAAGAAAAAAATGAAAAAAAGAAAAAAATGAAAAAAAGAAAAAAATGAAAAAAAGAAAAAAATGAAAAAAGAAAAAAGAAAAAAAGAAAAGAAAAAAGAAAAAAGAAAAAAGAAAAAAAGAAAAAAAGAAAAAAAAAAAGAAAAAAGAAAAAAAAGAAAAAAAGAAAAAGAAAAAAAGAAAAAAAGAAAAAGAAAAAAAGAAAAAGAAAAAAAGAAAAAGAAAAAAAGAAAAAGAAAAAAAGAAAAAGAAAAAAAGAAAAAGAAAAAAGAAAAAGAAAATAAGAAAAAAAAGAAAAAAAAGAAAAAAAAGAAGAAAGGAATTATTGTAAAAATTAAAGCTGAAGTTCTGAAACAAATATTAGGTTGGTGCAAAAATAATTTCGTTTTCTCACATAGTAACATATGTTAGAAAACGAAATTATTTTTGCACCAACCTAATACTATAATATTCCCAGCTGAAATTGGAAATCACCTCATATATTTTGCATATTTTTATGACATCATATTCAGTAATCTCTCCCATTTCCCTTTTCTTTCCCTGACTATCAAAGTATATGTATGTAATGTCCTGTTAATATAATTATTTACTAAATTTTGCTTTCACTATCTGCTGTACCTAAAAGATTACTCATTAGTCCTAGAGTAGGTTCATCATTGCTTAACTTCAATGATCTGGTGTGCTTGCCCTTAAGCCAATTTGATTCTGTCAAATAACTTGTTAATATTCATTATTACTAAATACCTAGTTTTGACAGATGTGTCAAAACTGGAAAGTCTTTGTCAAAAAGGTGGGAGTAACAACATTTAATTGTAGTCAAAGGCTATTTAGTATGGAATATAATTTACCTTCTATCAACAAGCTAAAATGAATAATTAAATAAAAATAAATTTATAATATTCCTTACATATTTTATGCTCTTCCACTAAGAAATTCAAAATATTTCACAATTATTTGATTTTGTTAAGAAAAAGGATAATTATACATAAAATCAGAAAGACGCAATTGAAATTTCTAGGAAACAAAATGAGAAAAGAAAATCTGGAAAATTTAACATTCACAGAACAAGATGAAAGGAAGAAGAAAACAACTAGTAACCTACCTAATTAGCTTATGCAATGGATGACAGAACAGAGTTTTCGTGGATTTTGTTTAACAGCATATCAACCTCTATGGGTTATTGAATGCCAAAATCTAAATATTTTGAATGCAATTGTATGCCTTCAACTACAGATAATATGTTTTATTGATAATTCTATGATAAAATGTATTGTTGGTCATTTTGCTTTAAAAATGTATTATTGGTAATTTTACTATAAATAGATATTGTTAGTAATTTTTTTTTATATAAAAATGTATATTTTTATATTTTCATAGTATTTTGTTTTTGTTAGGGAATTCACTATTTGCCCATGCCTGGGACCCTATCAGGTGCTACCACCTCAGGTTAGGATGGACCTGGGAACACCAATTAAGAGGTGGTTCCACACTTCTCAAACTGTCCAATCTCCCAATCAGAGGCTTTGCTGCCAGATGTAGTTTATCATCAGAACAAAGGAGGAATAGTAAAACGACAAACATTACTAAGAGCTACAAAGGATAGAAAGTTGTGGAGAGCCATGGTTGCTATAATCTGAAGGGACATGGCATATAGAAGAAGGTTCATATGTCAGCTATAATAGGACTATTTATTTTCACTATATTTAATATGTGCTGAAACTGAAAAATTAATCAAAAGGATAACATGAGCTTTAAAAATGTATATTGAATTTTTATTTTAAAGTTTAATAATTTCACTTTTCTATTTATCTTTGATGCTTGGTCAGTTTAGGCAAGAAGGCCTAATCTGCTCTGCTATTCAACTCATCTTGCACCATAGCCAGGTGTCCAAATCAGTAGATCATTTGCAAGTTCTTATTTTGTTCACAAGCAGTGTCCTGCAAAGTGCATTCTGTGTTCATGTAAGATTGTAGAAATATATTGAGGAGTCCATAGAGCTGTGAATTTGATAGCTGTTATCTTCAAGAGATGTTAAGTATAGCTCTCAGTAGCCAAGTGTAGGTTCCATCAAACTTAGACTCAAGGTTTATAGTTAATGTCTTTGCTGGTTGAGGTTTATGAATTCAGTTTTAGAGACATTGACAGCATCCAGTAACATTAGTAGCATTTTCTAGATGATGTAAGAGGACTGTGGCATTGGGCATGGTTTCTGTAGTGATAGCTAGATCATCTGCATAGTCAATATCAGTCAACATTTTTGACTTGAGACTCTAATTAACATTAAATTGTTATCTTGCTTGAATTAACTTCTCTTGAATGAAGACCCTACAATATTATCATTCAATTGTAACTTACCTAATTTTTTTTATTTTTTGCATTCTTTAAGTTAGTGTATATTAACAGTATCTTAATTCAATATCTATGACTACAATGCACTGTTTCATCACCTTTGAGGTTATATACAGATAAACAAAATTAAACTTTTAGGATTATATGAATAAAATTACTGAATAAATTCAACTCAAAGTTAGCATCCATTATGAATTTTCATAGTATAATTTGAATGCTGATATAGTTTGAATATTTAATAGAGTAAATGTCAAACTTCACATAAGACAATAAAAAATATATCATCAAATTACAAAATCTTCAATATAGGAACAGTTATTTACTTTAGTAATCTTACAAAAGACAGCATAATTTTTAGTATTAATTTAGAATGACCATATACAATCAAATTTGTTGAATTGCGCTATATATCTGATCCTGATCTTGGTGATCGTTTCTGATTTTGGTAATCAGTGGAGATTGGATTCATCTACCCATGAGTAGTTGTGCAGGACTTGGTATGACGCTTGAAATTGGAGTACAGCACCAGCGCAGCAGCACAATTTCAGGCGTCGTTCCCGACTGCTTGGCTTTTTTGAGGATGTTCTTGACAGTTCTTATCTGCCGTTCCATGAAGCCATTTCCCTGTGGTCTCCGAGGTGAAGTGGTCTCATGGTGGAAACCCCATTCTTTGGCGAATTCACGGTAGAGGTGACTTGAAAAGTGTGGTCCATTATCACTGACTACCTTTGATGGTATCCCAAACTCTACAAAGACTTGGCGTGTGATGTTTACTATAACACTGCTTGGCGAGTGAGCAGGTAGGTGTTTGACTACAGGGTACTTCGAGCGAGTAATAGTCGGCTATGATCAACCATTGACTTCCATGGAGATCAAACAGGTCTGTGCCAACTATGTCCCATGGTTTTGTTGGGATGCCGTGTTGCATAAGGGGCTCTTGCATTTCGAATGGCTGATGCTGTTGGCAGATGCTGCATGACTTTGTGAACTGTTCGATGTCTCTGTTTATGTTTACCCAATAGACAGTGTCCTTGGCGAGGAGTTTTGTTTTCTCTTGTCCTAAGTGAGCAGTATGAAGCTGTTTTAGGATGTCTTCTTGAAGTGTCCAGGGAATGACGATTTGTTATCCTTTGAGGATAAGACCATCATCAATTGAGAGCTGGTCTCTTAGACCCCAGAACACTCTGATGTCAGTGGGCAGCTGCTTGATTGTCTCTGGCCATCCAGTGATGATGGTCTCTCGCAGCTGGTTAAGCAAAGGATCCGTCGTTGTACAGTTTCTCAGTTGTTCAATGCGATCAGTGGAGAAACGGACAGTATCAACCCGGACATCAAGCTTGATAGGGTCTGAATTACTGGGTGATGGTAGGCGTGATAGTCCAAGATGTTGTCAGATCCCTTGTTGTAGGTGAGCCTGGAGTTGTATCCCTGGAGTTGTATAAGCATCCGTTGCAGGCATGCCGGAGCTGAGGTGAGAGGTTTGTCGATAATCATTGTAAGGGGTTTATGGTCGGTGACGACTTGGAAATTGTGGCCATAAAGGTATGTGTGGAATCTCTGTGTGCCAAATAAGATGCCCAGTAGCTCACGCTCGATACATGCATATCTTTGTTCCGTTTGTGTTAGACACTTGCTAGCATATGTGACAGGCGATAGATTGCCATCTGCATCCGGTTGTAGCAGAGCTGCACCTATTCTCCGTATACTCGCATCACAGTGCATGTAAATTGGGAGTTTGGGGTCAAAATAGTGGAGCAGAGACGTTTCAGATACTTCGCTCTTTAGATCTTTGAAAACATTCTGGTCATGTGGTTCCCAGTGAAAATCGGTCCTTGTGTAACAGGTCACGCAACACAGTAGTTTTGGAGCTGAAGTCCTTGATGAAGCGAGATAGGTATATCATCACACCTAAAAACTGTTGCAATTCTGTTTTGTTACGTGGTTCTGACATCTCCTGTAGGTCACGTACTTTTGTTGGGTCAGGTTTCAATCCGGTATGTGTATACAGGTTTCCAAAGAAGGAGATTTCCTGGCATTTAATCTTGCATTTCTCTGAGTTGAGGGTAAGGCCCTCTTGAGTAGCGACCTACATAAAGCGCTTTAAGTTTTCGTCGTGTTCGTGTTCTGTTGACCCATATATGGGAATATCGTCAGCTATACCACAGGCTCCAGTGCACTTCTCGAGTATCCTGTCCATCTCAAGTTGACTTACGCTCAGACCAAATGGAAGTCGTTCAAAACAGTACCTCCCAAATGGCGTTTGGAAAGTTGTTAGTGGCTGGCTTTCACGATCGAGCTTTATGGACCAGTATCCAGACTTAGCATCCAATTTTGAGAAGAATTTTGCTCCTGTAAATCGATAGTTGAGCTCTTTGACAGTCAGAATCTGGTGGTATGGCCGTATGAGAGCTTTGTTTAATGCTCGTGGGTCTAGACAGACTCTTATTGCGTTGTCATGTTTGGTGACATATGTAAGAGAGCTTACCCATTTTGTGGGTTCTTCAATACAGTGAATGACTCCTTGTGACTCCATCTTATCGAGCTTAGCTTTGATTTTGTCGCGCATGGCTATAGGTGTCCTTCTCGGTGGGTCTATGTGGCATGGCACATTGGGGTTAACAGCAAGCTTGTGAGTCCTCTGAAATTCACCAATATGGTCGAATCTGTCAGGGTAGAGGCGCATTAGGTCAGCTACACTGGACCGAGATAGCACAGTTCATTGTCACTACATTAAGTGCTACTGATGTTGGCAGGCCCAATATGGCTGCTCCTGGAACATCAACTACATAGAATTGGGTATCCAGCCATGGAGAGTTCTTGTATTTGCACCTAATATTTGTGGTGCCATAACAGTTTATCTTTGTATTGTTGTAGGCTGTTAGTAGGTATTGTGTTGAGGTGAGTGATCCGGGTATTGGATTTCCAGCTTTGTCTATACTGGTGGGGTACATCTTGCGGAATATGTGGATAGGCAGTGTGTTTGCTTGTGCCCCAGTATCTACCTTCAGGTTGAAAGGATGAGTGCCTGGGTGGTCCATCAATGTGATGTTTAAATCAACAAATGCCTCATTTCGGGGGCCTTTCATATTTGATGATTTTCCATTGTTGGTTTTGATGGAGCTAAAGGTGAGCTTTTCCATCGCTGTGTCTATGTCGGCCATGACTTGGTCATTGTGTTTGGCGACGCTGTTGACTTTCCTGCCAAACTCCTGTTGTGGGTGTCTTGACTGGTTACGACCGTTAGACCAGGGTTTCCCTTGTCGTCTCTTGGTCTTGTGTTTCCCTGACATGCAGACTGTAGCCCAGTGGCCTACTTTGACACATGTGTTGCATGTGACGTTCTTGGCACGGCAGTGTTCTTTGCCAAAATGGTGGTTGCATCCACAATTTTTGCAAACCTGTCCGTATTTTCTGTCACTTCCTTGCTGTTGGTGTGTACCACGGTTTATTGTGGCTATCTGTGGTGACCCCTGTAGCTGGTGGAGTTGGCTGACATATATTGCTGATGCTTCATGTGAACGGGCTAATTTAACAGCCTCTTCAATTTTGTAACCCTTTGGTTTCTTCAACAGTTCCTTTTGTAGTTCGGGTATGGGCGTGCTGGCAATTAGTAACTCGACGAGGCGTTTGTTTACTTCGTCGGCAGTGAAGTCGCATTTCTTTGCTAGCAGTCGACATCTTGTTAATGAAGATGTCCGTTGTTTCAGTTGGCTTTTGTTGGTATTTGCTGAGTTCGAGTCTACAGACGCGGTGGTTGGTTGTCGGTTCGAGCTGCTCCATGAAGGCAGAGAATATTTTTTGTGGGTCCTTGCAGTCGTTGTCTGTCATGGACCAACTGTTGTATCAGCGTAGGCCTTCTTCGCCGGCTGTGAGGAGAATTAGCGGCACCTTGTCTTCGTGTTTTGTTGCCTTGACGGTGAAGTAAAGCTCCATACATTGCCGAAATAGTTTGAACGATTCAGCAATGTTTGGCGACCCCCAGTCTAGACTAGGTACTTGTATTGACACTGTAGCCATGATATCTGCCTGTTAGTAGCGGTTAATGTTGTGAGTCCGGTGTGGCATGAGCGAGTGAGAATTTGTGTAGCGTGGGCGATTAAAGAAAATAATGTACTGCAGTTTGTACTCACTGTTTTATTTTGGTGCTGTGATTTCGTAGGGTTGTTTAATGTATTATCCAGTCTCACTGCCACCATGTCATGCCGTGTAGTGCATGGATGTGTATTGATAAAGATAATAGTAACTCGATCACATGTGTAGTCACGAATAAGGGACTGTCATGGCGTATATTTATTGATAAAAGCGCGTGGGTGTTTGTATGTATAAAAAGCAGATTGATGTTCCGGGAATCCGGAACGAAGGAGTAGGCGATATCATTACATTAACCACTAATATTATATATATATATATATATATATATATATATATATATATATGAAGAAATATAGTTTTAAGGTGTGCTATATTTATTGAATAAAGTGCTCAATATCAGGAATAGAGCATATGTAAATATAAAAGTGAACATTGAAGTCGACATTCAGAGGCAACAGGCTGTTTCATGCTAGACACAATTGTCTAGCTGATGATTGCATCTAGCATGAAACAGCCTGTCACCTCTGAGTGTTAACTTCAATGTTCACTTTTATATATATGTTGTGCAGCCTGTTCCCATGCTTGCAAAATCCAGGTGCAACTGTTAGCTCATGTGATTAGCAATTGATGTCCAGAAGTAACCTCATGTTAATCTTGCACCTTGCTTCTTTGATGGTCTGGTATGATATTGAGTGTAAGTTTTATTTCGGCATGATCCGGGGGTGAGACATGCCTAACACATTGTTCTTTTTAATGGACACTCCTCGTATCTATGATTCCTTGGATTTTCAGGGTTTTTTTTGTTTTTTTTAATTTAATTTTTTTTTTCCATAGCTAAATTCCTTACTTTACACCCACTGAAGTGTTCAGGTTTTGATGCAAATACACTCTCATTTTCAGGCCATGAAAAGTATTCATCCTTAGAAGATTTTTTTTCTTTTTCACCTTCACTAAGATTGTATTGTTTCTAGTGGTTTTTTTTTTTTTTTTTTTTTTTACAGTTTTAAGAGTATCATTTATTGAAATGACTCAATAAAATAAAAGGGAAAGATTTGATAAAGAAGTATCCACAATTAATTGCAAGATTATAAAGCTTGGAAACCTTGTTTGATTTTGATTCTGTCAATGAACAATGTGAAGTCACTTGGTTGGTTTATTTTATAAGTGTGTGTGTGTGTGTGTGAAAATTTTACTGCTCCTAACCTGCATTGGAATCCATTTTAATGAGAAATACCAAAGAGAAAACGGATTTAACTTGGTAAGCCAGGACTACAAGAACCTTTGCCCTTTATCACAATGTAGAACAAAGACATTTTCAAACAATGAGTTATTTGGACAGAACTTGTTTTGATAAGCCTTGTTTTAGAGCATGATTTTGGTGACACTGTGTCTAGTTCAGAGCAATAAAAAAAAAAAAAGATTGAGAAGAGAATTCCTCCTTAGTATTATTTTCAGCCAATCAGAAGAACAGAATTTGAAACTTGAATTTTAAAAGCCTTCATAATATCATTAATATAAGCAAAGTGGTTAACAAACTTAAATCACTATTAATTCAAAACACAAATGAGAATGAATACTCTGAGATGTAAGTCATCAGATTAATTTACCTTCAGCAGGGAGTTAAAGAAAACACTGTATTCTGAAATATCACATATACAACCAGAACCCCCAGGAAATATACAAAAGCTTAAAACAGATAATTTTAAACTTGTTCATTTGAAACTACCCCCAAACAGACCAAGTCTTCCTTGAGGATACAAGGCAACTTGCTGAATGCAACCATAATTCTACTAGGTTGTACCAACTTCTCCAAGTTTACAATAGATGACATTCACTCAGTGACAAATTTAATAACAGATGCTACTGCTGCTATATTGACCTATCGACCACAAATGTAAACTTTGTTGATGTTCTACCAAGGACTTTTCGCAAATAATATGTCTCCACTTATGAACATTTGTCTCTATTTAGCTTAATTTTTATTAGTCACTCAAAAGAATATTTTGAGCAAGCCTCTACACCTTTCTCTTCACATAAATTATTGTAGATAAACAAATTCTTTCCATTTGAATTTCATTCTGAGTAAGTCTTTTATTGTGTACCGAAAGAGATACCATATTTGACAGCATATAAGGCGCACTTTCTTTTTACTAAAAATATCTTAAAATTTCCCTGCATCTTATATGCCAGATGTAGGTTTAAAATTTGCAATAGTTGACCGAAATTAGATACCTGGTAACTCCTATTAGTTTAGCTTAGACTTTAGAGTAACTTTCATATTCCTACTGTCATTATTTAAGAGGCTATTATACAGATTAAAAGTTATCATTGATAATAGTCATTATATTAATTTTATCATATTTAATATTAGTACCTTGTTTCACTAAAATTATATGCAATAAATTCAAATTATATATTTGCAAAATATATTTGTTTCATTATTATTTTTCTTGCGATAAATTCTGGTTGAATTGGTATAAATACAATCAGAATTTTTATGTCCTAATTATTCCACTAAGACGTTTACAAGATGCAGGTTGTACAGATTATATAAAAGGAACATTTTTGGCTGAATTTCACTCCTTCAGATATGACAACAGCAAGAAAGAGGTTAAGCTACACTGTTGCATACAAGCTTCATGTAATAAACTATGCCAAAGAGCATGGGAATAAAGCAACTGCAAAATATTTTAGCTCTCTGTCTACAGACAAAAAAAATGATACGTTACTGGCACTTGCAGGAAAATAACCTATGGGCAGTAAAGAAAAGATACTGAAACCTTTGTCACCCAGCCCCACACTGGTCAGAAATTGAAGAGGAAATTAAAACATGGGTTGTAGATGAGAGGAGTACAGACAGAATTGTTACTATAAAAACGATAAGGAACAAGGCTAGAAGATTAGTGAATGAAAAGGAGATTCAAAACTTTATAGGAACAGAAGGATGGTGTTATTTTATGAAACAGGAAGGTTTGTTAATGTGCACAAAAACATCAATTGCGCAGAGAATGCCAGCTGACTATGATGACAAAATAGTAAAGTTTCATAAATTTGTCATACATGCTCGAAAAAGAACTCCTTTTGAACTAGGCCAGATAGGAAATATGGACAAAGTCCCACCAACATTTGATGTTCCATCAAACAAAACTGAGTATTAAGGGATCCCAAACTATTACAATAAAAACCACAAACCCTGAGAAGACCCATTATACGGTCATTCTTGCATGTTGCATTGATGTCACAAAACTGCTTCCTTTTCTGAGAAAAACTACACTGAACAATAAAATCCCAAAAGGTGTGCATGTTCATGTTCATCGAAAAGGCTGAATGGACAAAGCTGGTCTACAGTTATGGCTACGAGTTGTATGGCAAAGACGTCCTGGTGGAATATTATGAAAGCCCTCTCTCCGGGTTTGGGATCAGTTCCAAGTGCATAGGAGTGAATCCATTAAAAAGAAAGTGGCAAAACTGAAGACGGAGATAGCAGTTATTCCTTGTGGACTAACGAGTCACTTGCAACCTCTGGCTGTGTCTTTGAATAGACCATTCAAACAAAACGAAGGAGCAATGCAACACGTGGATGGCAATGCCTGATCACAACCTTACATTTACAGTAAGAATAAAAAGACCCAGCATTGCACAAGTCTGCGAATGGGTGAAGCAAGCTTGGGATGATATTAAACCAGAAATTGTTGTGAAATCTTTTAAAAAGTATGACATTAACAATGCTCCCAATGGAATGGAAGATGATGCATTATTTAACGACAATGATAGTAGTATTGAAAATGAGTATCAGAGTTTTGATAACGAAGACGAATTTTGTGTATTTGAAGATGAATAAAATTCTAACGGTAACTGTACTGTTTTGCTCAGTTGTAATAACTACTTGGTTTTTATTGTTTTCTTACCTTTGGATATAATAAAGTTTTTATAGGCTTGTGTTCTTTTTTTCTATTATTTCTCGTTTAATTGTAATCATGGCTTGTTTAACCAAAATAATACCTAATAAATATAGCCTGGACTGTATCATTTACTACTAATTTTAATAATTACTAATTTTTTTCTTGATTTGCCCTGCTGAAATTGGGGTGCGTCTTATACACACGTGTCTTATATTCCATCAAATACAGTAACTAATTGATATCTAGGTTTATTTATTATTTTTGTATATGCAAAAATCTTCAAATACTGTCATTAAAAAAAATTCAAATTTTTTTTTGGAAAAAAAAAGACGACATAAAAACCACTTCAGTTACCACTACCAGATATCTTATCAAAATGGCTCCTTGCCAACATAACTCAGTGGTTAACCAAGAAGTGAGTCAGTAAGTGAGCATTTGAATAAACCACTCTCCCATAACTACTTTGCAGCCTAGGTAGTAGTAACAATAAAAAGCTGTCATACTAATAATCAACCATGACAGGCTCTAAATGAAACTAAGGTTCAGTAGGTGATAAATGTAGTAAGCAGATTTTATGAAAACATGAGGATTGGTCAAAAAGTAATGTCTGTTTTGTAATTACAATAGTTTTTGTAATATAAGCACAAAAATAAATAAAAAAAACATACCAAAATGAGCACAAAAATCTAAGGAATAGAAGTTTAGATCATCACTTTCCTTCACATGTGTGATGTCTGAGAGAACCTCCATCTCCTTTCAATGAATGCATCTATATGTTGTATTGTCACAAAATCCTATGTTGCTCGAACTGGTTTTCAGTGAACTACGGCCGTTACTTTGCAGTGGGTTGCATTGTCCATCTTCAGGCCAATATCCCAAAATCATTTCTGTCAAAAGCCATTTTGTCATCAAGCAAAAGTTTTCTTGCAATAATAATTGGCACAATGCAATGGGGTTTGTCTCAGGCAATTTTATTGTCTTCAGCAGGGAAATGTTGCCAACTACTTGTCAGTGATGGAGATGGTACAGTCAGTGAAAGAACTTCCCTACCCCCATCAGCTCACTACCAAACTGAAAACATCATCACTGAAGAATCTTGGAGAGAGGAACTTTTTAAAAAAAAAAAATTACCTTACTAGTTGCTAATTAGTCAATTCAGAGACCAATGAAAAGACATTCCCACATCCTGCTTCTTTTACTTTTTCTCTTATAAAATATATTATATTTCAGAAATACAATATATTTACAACAACTTGTGTGGCTGTTTATTAGTTTGTAAATTTATTTTCTTTTTAATCCATAAACCTATATTATTCTTGTTTATTCTACATCCACAATGTTACATATTCTTGTAGACGCTGTTTTCTTAGACCTGTGAAAGTTGCTTCTCATCTGATCATTGTAGAACTTCTGTCCTCTGAATGTATCCTTCAGAGGGTGCAACAGATGAAAGCCTGAGAGCACATGGTCAGGTCTATAGAGCAGATTCAACAAGGCTGTTCTGCCATACACTGTGATTGTTTCTCTGATCTTTAAACACCTGTTTGAACCATGAATTCTCATGTTGCAAAAGCATATTACCTTCAAATGTGGCTCAGCACAAAGACTTGCTTCGAGTTTTGACAACGCACTTCTGTAAGAAACAAAATTGACAGCAATGCTGTTGACCATAAACTCTAACATTATGACTCCCTTCTGGTTCCAAAACACAGTAATTATCAATTTCCATGCCCTTAACTTTTTTTTTTGAATAAGTCTGGATGGTGTAACACTAATTATTTTCTTTTACTCTTTGCTTTATAGTGGTGGACAACCCTGTTTTATGAAGGTGTTATTTATCTTCTGCAGCTCCAGATTTGGGTAGCAACCACCCTCTACTCCTTCATGGAGTTTGTTAGCATTCTCGGATTTT
The DNA here is from genome assembly GCA_963932145.1 of Acanthosepion lycidas. Taxonomy (NCBI): domain Eukaryota; kingdom Metazoa; phylum Mollusca; class Cephalopoda; order Sepiida; family Sepiidae; genus Acanthosepion; species Acanthosepion lycidas. The sequence continues at coordinate 1,811,435 of OZ010593.1, read as the reverse complement.
TGTAATAGTGATTTTCTGTCAGTTATAATGAGAATATTGGCTTTATCCTCATTCACAACAAGGTCTATCACTCGAGTTAGTTTTTTTTCTTTCTCTCTAGGATTGCCATTAACTATTGACCCATTTCCTTACATCAACTACTGCCTATCCATAAATATTTAATCTTCTGTGAATGTTTGCAGCAATTTATTTGCCCCCCCCCCCTCTGCCCTCAAACAAAAAAAAGAAATTCTGTAACAAATACTTTCTACATGTGTCCAGAGAGGCAGCCATTTTGAAAAAGGATTATGGGTAAAATGAGAGAGAGTAAATGTCCAATTTGTTTTTTAAATGAGCCTTTAGATGCTATAAAGAGAAAAAATAAAAACAGTTTTATGAATTCTAACACATTGTTTTAATTTCATTTTAAAACTCATTACTTTTTTAGCAACCTTTACACATAAATAAATTAAAAAAAAGTTACCTTGTTGCAAATTCTACACCAATTGTGCTCTTACTTTCAGCATTGAAGTCATTCCTTGTGAAACGATACAACAGGTTGGTTTTGCCAACCCCAGAATCTCCAACAAGAACAACTGGAAGAGAAATAAAGGAATATATCTTAATTTTACAATACATGCATGCATGCATAGATAGATAGATAGATAGATAAATTATATAAATTCTTTTGAAATCATCTAAAAGCAGTGATGCTGATAGGTTTTTAATGTAGTGAGTCCCTGGGACCCACAGGTGGTGATTTGAGGGTTGTTCCTGGGAAATTCAATGGGTCCCAACTAAAAACACTGACATAATAATCATCAATTGTATTTTAGTGCCAACTGCATTTGAACACAGTATAAAGTTTTGACTTATTGCTATCCACTGGCTTTAAGTCTACTCCAGAAATTAGCTTTGGACATTTTCTACATCATTAACAAATATTACTGTTGACTGGTTAAGTAAAAATAAAAAAAGATAAAGTGATTAAACAACAATTTGCAATTTTTTTTTACCTAAAATTTGTTTTAAGAAATTTCAGCATTCAATGTATTGTATGCTGGACATTGAAAAGCAAGAAGAATGGGATTATCAGTGATGACAAATTGATAAAAGCATATCTGTCTATATTTCTGAAATGAGGTATTGTAACTATTTATATTGTTCTCCTCACCTTTGTCCTATTTATGATGTTTCGGCCATTGTATGATTTGTCCTTCTTCAGGTGAAATACATTGGAATTTCAATTGTTTATCCACTGGCCCATGTGTCCTTGGGGATAAAAGTGCTGGTTGAAGTAAGCCAATGACTTGACCCAAAGAATTGTGAGTTCAATACCTGGTCACAGCAGAAATGAACAAAACTTGGAGAGTTGAGTTACTAAAGGGAAATAACTGAAATTGAAATAGCCAGAAAAGGCACGGCATGTGGAACTTGAACAATCTACCCCTGTGGACGAAATAATAGGTTCAGTTTGAAATTCCAATGTATATCACCTGAAGAAGGCCGGAGTGTACAACAGCCGAAACATCGTGAATATGACAATAATGATGAGGACACTTGTCCAAACAATATAAATAGTGATAAAAGCATTAATAAAGGAATAGAACAAGTTTTCTTTAAGAAGGAAAATTTCTGATATCTATTTTGACAGAGGCTGTTTGTGTGTGTGTGTGTGTGAAAAAAAAAAAAAAATTGTGTATATTAAATGACTATACAATACCTATGCATTCATACTAAAACTGATCAAACAATTTTAAAAACAAAAGATCCAATTAACTCTGAAAATAATACAAGTAATCAATATTTGAGTAATGAACAAGAAAACAGTGCCTGTTCTATAATTTCCACTTTCATTCTTATCAGCAGACATTGTTCTGAGATTGATATAAATAAACACTTCTAGTTTGTTAATCAATTTCTGCTTATTTACATAATACATCAAGTACTTCAACATAAAAATAGGCACTTCCTTGGGAAATAAAGCTAAAGTAACAAGGATTAAATGGAATATGCTTTGTATTGTATTGCAAGCTGATTGGTCATTTTCTATTCCAACTGGCCAATGAATAGGTTAATTTTTGATTAGCATTTCTATCATCTTAATTTTAGTTACTTCTTATTAGAAATACTTAGACTATCAGTTTACAACAGTAGTTCCCAACTTTTTGGTGTCATGTCCCACCTAAGGCTCTCTAAAATCTTGATACCATCCATCCCTGTAGCATATAATTCTTATTATTCAAAAAGTGAACTCCTATTTATATGGTTTTATAAAATTAAAAGTAAACTCCTATTTAAGAGGTTTCATAAAATTAAACACAGATATTAACCTTATGACATTAAATTGGGGTTATATGAAGAATGAAATGTTAATTTGAAATTAAAAGAGGGAGTTTTATACAAAAATTTTATATAGATAAGGTTTAATTTTATAAAACCTCTCCCCTTTAAGGCTAATACCTTCCACCCTCCCTTGACCACTCTCATGCATTTTGTCTGACTGAAACATCAAAATGGATAAATATTGTATCAGTTTTTCAATGGCTGTCATAGTTAAATTTCTAATTCCAACACAAGCACAGTCTATATGTCTTAGTTGAATAAGACTGACAAAGTTTCATCAGTTGAAATAGATCTATCCTCTGTATGAGGTAATTTTGTATTTTGTTGTGTATATATATATATATATATATATATATATATATATATATATATATATTGTACATATTTAATTACATGTGGACATACATACTTATGTATGTATACTTTATATGTACTGTATGTATTAACTTGCACACATTCATACTCACTAGAAAAAATTCATTGTTAATAACTCATTCTCAAATCCCCACCCCCAACCATGGGGCATGCACCCCCCCACTTTGGAAACCACAGGTCTACAGTCAGTATTAAAGAGCATGGCTCAGAATTAAAAGAATAATTTCATCAAGTAGCTGTGATGAAAAGCAATTGAAATTAAGATGAAAGAAATACTAGTTAAAAATTAGTGATGTTTATTAATACATTGTCTAATAAATATTAAGACTAATTAGTTGTTTGCTTAAGATTTCAGTAATTGGACATAATATGAGATGAAAATGCCATTTTGATATTATGTGATATGAGATGCTAAGAATTAAATAAAAGAATGAAAGTGAGGCAAAGAATTCCATATTGAATAATGCCAGCTACACTATGTTAAAATATGCAGCACTTGTCTGATTTATGCCATCTTAGTCAACAAAATGGTGCATGCCAATTCATTCAGATTTCTCACTCTTTGTTGGGATTCTCTATAACTCAGACAAAATTATAATGAAAATAAATACTACTAGTATTATTAGTCAGCCATTAATATAGTGGTTGCTGGTACTTCACCTAATAAAAATTCCAGATGACTAGTAAATATTTTAACAGAAAAGAAAGTGAGGTAAGTTCCAGTTTCAGTTGGTAGTTTGGTACATTTTAGCATTTTTGCATTGTTGAATGCTTAATAATTTCAAATAAATATACAGAGAGTGTAAAGTCAATGCTACAAGATGTTTTAAGATTACTTTCATCTTTCTCTCTCGCACACACATTGCATATTGTCAGATAAGAAAATAACTGAGAGGTATCATTACATTGGGAATAATAATGACTGTCATTATGAGACAAAGTTATTTGAGTTATTAATCACCCTTTCCCCAACAGGTTTCGGGGGGGGGGGGGGGCTTTTGTTGTTACCACAATGTTTTGGATAATCCATTCCAGAGCATTTTTTAAATGTGCAACCTGAGAGATGACTTAGAGGGTGGGGAGTGGTGGGAGTCTCCTTTTTTTTGCTGAGTGCATATCAAACAATGGGGACAAATAAGAGAACTTTCTTAAATTCTTTCTGTACAGATAATGCACTTAACAAAGGACAGAGAATAGATTGGAAAAATAAAAACCTTGAAATAACAATAAAAACAATAAGGTCAATGGTTTAGACTCTTGGAATCCTGACAACTTGCCAAATCATCCAAATTCTTATAGAATTTTTTCCCCCTTTTTTGCAAGGATTTAAACAGGCCATTTCCTTACAGACAAAAATGTATTTAATCAGTTATCAATTTTTTCTTTTTAGGAATAAATACTGCATTAACAATTTTTAAAAATAATTTTTCCACAATTTTTTTCAAGTCCAGTTATTTAACCCATAGCTGAAGGGAGAACTCAGCTCCTTGAGTTCTCATAACCCCACCCACACATCCTCAGCCTCCATGGTAGAGGCATTTTTGCACATATCTGCTTTTGGTTATTTTCATGAAAACCAAATGCAAAGAAATTGTAGGAAAAAAAAGTCTAGTACATTGCAAATATAATTTTTTCAACAACATACCTATTGTGTTTGAGTTACTGTTGATGCTGCGGACATTTGCGTCAACATCAGAACTAAAATCCTCTAACCCTACCCTACACACACTTCAAATTCATCATCAAAGTTAAAAATAACCAGCAAGGTTAATTTATAAAGTCTATGTCTGGTACTCATGATATTAAAATTCAATCATCTACTGAAGAAAAAAAAATCATAAAATAACTTTTCTCATTTTGAAACATGTTGCTGTACATGGAACCTACCAAATTACTGAGGCCGATTCAATGGTGTATACTCTTCTACAGCCAATTGACATTAATTTCATTTAAAAACAAATGCATGTATGGCTGTCTAGATCTGGCTGATCTGTCTCAGATAGCCTTTTTTTTTTTTTTTTTTTTTATACCTTGCTAACCAATTGTGGGTTATTTTAAGCCAAAAGATGTTGAATTAAAGAAGGTTGTGTACAGTAAGCAGCGTTCCCAAGCAGTCCCCCATCCAAGTACTAACCAGGTTTGATATTGTTTAACTCCAGTGATCAAACAGGAATGAGCATTTTCAGTATTTAGCCATAAGTAACATGTCTGAGAAGAGTTAATTCATATTTATTGCCATAACATGAAAGCAGAAAATCTTTCTTTCTGGCTTTTATTTGTGAAAGAAAAGATCAAAGTGTAATACCTGTTGGCTTTTAAGTAGAATGCAGATGAAAAATAAATGAAGTAATCTATTCCCTAATAAAAAAAACAAACAATGTGACTGTATATTTATTGACCATGCAATCTGATTCTCTCCTTAGTAAAGAAATATTCTTATGCTATGGCAACATTAAGTGAATATTACTCTATAAATATCAAAGATCAAGCTGCTAATATACAGAGTTTTATTCGTTTTGCTTCATACTAGCTTTGTTTGGATATCTGTATTTTAATAATTTGAAAAGCAGAATTCTTTTCTATATTTAACAATAAGAGTTAATTATATAAATAAAAATCCTAGATTATTAATGCAGAAATTTCTTTTTTTAAATCATGTCAATCCAAGAAAGGCAATAATGCCACTAGGATGCAAGGGTTTACTGGGAGTGAAAGACAGTGAGAAGACTTTAGTGAGAAGCAAGGAGAAAGGACAATAAAAGAACAGGTTTCAGAAAAACAGAAAATGGCTATATATCATAATATTTTGTGCCTGACGAGTTGGTAAAACAACAAAACTTAAGTCGCATCCCAAACATAGGTATTTCTTAGCTCTAACCACATTGAGCACTATTATGTTTACACCTTAAAGTAAATTTAGTAAATATTTAGTTGCTTACCTGTGTATGCATGCTAATGTGTGCATATACAGTTGCTAATATCTAGTTATTTGATTTTTCTCTTTCTCTCTCATATATATATATATATATATATATATGATGGATTCTCCTGTCGACATATGAAGTTCTGACGACCACAAACTAATTATCAGCATGCCTATGACGGGCATGATTTTTGAGACTGGCTCAAGAATTGCACAAAAGACCACAAACAGTACAGGAGAATGTATTGTATCCAAGTGCAGCAGGAACACTGTTAGACGTCTTATTTTGCTTTCTCGTTTCATGTAGTTGACTGATGGTTACTTCTCAGTGCAGCTATATCAATCTTGTACTTTTTTTTAGCTCTAATGCGACCAGAGCTGTTTTTCTTTCTCGTGCTGAGTTGTTGTCTTGAAGAGTTCGTACGTTCCAAGTGCCAAGATGAAGTTGATGTTGTTTCGTAAAGTTTTTTGCAGTAGCCGGATACGTGCGGAACGAATTAGATTTCAGAAAACCAACACAATGATTTGTTTCAAGTGGTGAAGGCTTGTGTAGGACCATCCACACTTTTTGGATCTGTCGATAAAAAAGTAATGGTGCAAAAAACTTGCCATGGAAAATCCAAATGACAGTCCTCATGTGATATTATCTCGGAGTTTAACCTCTCCAGATCACAGTCAATATCAGCCGGTACACACACCCCTCGGCAGACACATGCAATATAATGACCAGGTTTAGCTGTCATGAATTTTCCTTTCCATCTGAAGTCTTTTTTTTTTATCTTGAAACCAAAACTAAAAGGATTGCTAATCAAAGCTCAGAGAGACACCTTTCACCCTCATCAAGGGCAGCTAGCCTGTGCCATTTCTCAACCTGGTACTTTACATATAATATTACAATAACACTACAATCTTAATCAAAGTCAAGGGTTAAGGGTCAATCAAGTGGAATTCATATGCCTAATCCATTGCTAAAGATGCCGCAAAAAAAAAAAAAAAAATGGTTGTCTCATTCTATCGCTCCAGTAAGTTCCTGACCCCTGACATGTTTTTTTATCTTTGCAGGAGGATTCAGCCAAAAATAGAGTATTACTGCCATATCTGGGCTGGAGCTACTCAATCTTCACTTTCCAATTTTGACAGAGCTCAAATCATTTATATGGCCTTATAAAGGGATGACTTACTTCCCACTCTTTCTCATCACTATTTCCATGACTAACATTCAGAGGAAGTGCAGTTTATGAGGATATGAAGGAAAGATAAATTAACCCTAGATTTGAAGAGGTTAAGATTGTGGTGTTTAAAAAAGCATCCTCTTTGGAGTCTGTTCCACAAAATAGTGGTTCATGGGAAGAAGCTATCCAATTGAAACTTCCTTATTAAATGGAATACAAAATGTGGGGAATGGTGATGGTTCATCCCAGTGGCATAGTGGGCCTTAGCTGTGAAGGTTAGAACAGGTGGAACTAAAGAATATAGTTTGTCAGAACATTTCCTATAGAAATAGCAATGAAGTAGTGAATAGCTTTCTGGATTTTGTCTGTGGGAAAGAGGTGGAAATCAATCACCTACAAGGCTACGTCAATGCTTTTGAATTATCAAGACAGGAATGTGGAGACTGGGCAGCTCCACCCCAAATATGGCAACAGTATTCCATTTTCAGTCTGATCTGGCTCTTGTAAAGGTGAGACATAGCAAGATTTGATTTGATTTTTTTACAGTTTATCAACCCTTTATGGGTTATTTAAACCTGAAACTTTTTTGGGATTGTAAGAATATTTTTTTCTGTATAAATATTGCATTAGCAATTTTTTGGAGATAATGATTTTTCCAGATACAAAATTCTATTTAACCCATAGCTGGGAGGATAAGAGATGGATTTATACCTTTTCCAAGGGCATTTGTAGGTAAGCGAATGAAATGAACTAGCAAGGACTCATATATACGAGTTTCACTTGAAATCTGAAGAGAGCTTGAATCCCAACAGGCATTCAAGGCAAAGAGGCCTCCTTGAAAGAACATCTATTCATTGTGATGGATGAAAATTCAGTGTCTGCTCGGAGATGATAGAATGTTACTATTTTGGTTTTGAGTTATTGAATGTTATTAGGTTGGTGCAAAAATAATATCTGTTTTTGACATATTTTTTAACGTCAAAAACCAATATTATTTTTGCACCAACCTAATAGAAGCCAGAAAATGAGCTGTTAGAGCTAGGTCAGAAGAAAGATCAGCTGCTAGGCTTTAGTCTTCTAGATTTTTGGAGGTGCACCCATATATACTTTTGTATCATCTGTGTTGTGTATATTTCCTCTATGGTACCTAGACTTATTGAAATGGCTAGATGTAATTACAAGTTCTATGCTAATAGTTTCTTCTATTGCACTTCTCAAGTGTGGAACTCTCTTCTGGCTTCTTGCTTTTCAGTCAACTTTGATCTTCAAAAATTTAAATGCTAGGTCAATCATTATCTTCAATCTTCTTAACTCCTGTTCTTTTATTGTTCTCTTTCCTTTTCTCCATTTTTTTCTTTCTCATTCTCTAACATTCAGTAACCCTTTCTGTCTTAGTGGCTTTGTTGCCTTGCTTGGGGTGAAATGATTTAAAAAAAAAAAAAAAAAAAAAAAAAAAAAAAAAATATTCACTAACAATCAGAATGGTGTGCAGTTTTTATCCAACTTGGAAACCAATCAGAAGAGACCTTTCTATACATGTGTGAAGAGACTCTTTTGGCATGTGGGAAAGATCATGGTGCAAGAATGAGAAAGAAAAAAAATGGAGAAAAGGAAAGAGAACAATAAAAGGACAGGAATTAAGAAGACTGAAGATAATGATTGAGCTAGCATTTAAATGGTGAAAGCTTATGTATTACATTACTGCTGCATTCATAATGACCAAGAAAACAGATTTTTAATATTTTGCGTAGGATTTTTTGTTAAAACTTATAACTCAGTTTTATCAGTTTTCTGACAGTCCAGATTAGGCTCAATACATATTCTGGTTTGTATCAAAAATCACCATTGAAATGTCATGGATTAAAGTGGATGTGACAAAGCAGCTGATGGTGATCCCAAAAAAGAATTTTGCAGACAGTTTTGAAAAATCAAAAGGATCTAGGATTAGTCAGTTTGTAAAGTTTGAAGGGAAGTATTTTGTTAAACACTAAATTACTATTTCCTTATGCATGCCATTGTTACATTATTAAAAAGGTGGATACTTTCTGGACATAAGTTGGGAATAAATGATTTAAGTCTTGAATTCTTTGTCTCATTCCTTGCCTTTGTCCTACACAGCAGATACCATAATTAGAATTTACACTCTAATGCAATAATGTATCAATTTTACTATAATAACTTGACTACCATTACTTTGGTTTCATAAATAACTACTACCATTTTGGTATCATCTCATAGTTGGTAGCATCAACAGTACATATCTACACTTCTTATTACATATGCTAATGGTAATATTAGCTATTTCCTTATAAGGAAACATCTGTCATTCATTGACAGAGTACTGGCCAGTACTGCTGTCAATTTAAATTTATAAAATCTTTCTCTTGAAACAATTTTCCAGGAAAATAGGTTTCTCAAGTCCAGTAGCTGTTATCGCTCTTTTCACTATTGATGGAGGAGGGGGGTGTTACCAACCTAACCTTTCATTTGAAGTAGTGTGGAAGGTCAAGATCTTGATTATGTCATTATTTTCAATATGTTACATGTGATATCCATTTTAGTTGTTGCTGCTGTTGAAAGACCCCAATTGATTTAGCTTCTGTTATTTGGTAAAGTTCTTTGTGATTCTGCAACATCAGGCCAAAATCTTAAGAAGGATGGTCCTTGCTAAGACCTACAGGCTTCATTTGCTCAAAGCCATTTTTAACCATTGATCTTAGAAAGCGGTTCATATATTAGTTATAATTGAGCCAGTGCATTAGTATTATACAGATTTTTTGTTTTGTTTCTTTTTTTTTTTTTTACTGAGTTTATGTTCAAATGGTTTCATGTTTTTAGCATGTACCTCTTGAGAATTATAGAATAGGAATTGCCTTTTATTTATATTTATTGTCAGAAATAAAAAAACAAAACAAAAACAATGTCAAAGTAGCATTGTTTTGCTATGTTGTATTAACATTGTTAGTTTCATTTTGTAGTTTGCAATTGTTTCTTTACATTAATAGATATTTTAAAGGCCATGAACCTGTTACCACTCGATACCTGGATTTGAAGCCTAGGACACAATGTCAGAAAAATAAGTCTAAGCTGCATTCATTTATATTCTTTCAATCAATATCAAAATTATGACAATAGATAAGTGTTGTATACATGTTTACCAATAATCAATAAGTTTTCCCCTCAATTTTTGTGCCTTTCTCTTATGCTTGAATGTATTGATGTGGTGCTGAAACATTCTCAGCTTGTCCAAAAAAGGGTTAAAATAAATCTGGTCAGATTTTTGGAAATGGACCAGACCCAGTGTTGATTCATGAGCAGAGCCAGAAGGTTGATTGCCCTAGACGTTACAATTTTTTTTAGGAGCGCAAAATATTAATTAGGTTGAGAAAATGTATACAAAACTAGAATTTATAACAGTTCATGGTTAAGGAGGAAGCACAATAGTTTAAATTGTTCCCCCCACACACACACCCCGAGAGGGGAGGGGGGTGATCAAAACCCACTCTACACCACTGGCTAAACTGAGAACTTTTCTGCACTCCTTGTATATTAGGTGTGGGTAAAACTGCCAAGAGCCCTCTTTGATAACAGAATTTCTTTTTAAAAATAAAAAAAGAATAAAAGAAGATGCTTAAAACCTTTTTAGAAATATATATTTCTTCTTTATCCATAAGTTTAAAAGCCAATAACTAGCAAAGAAATTCAGAAGCAAATAAAAAAATGAAATTAAAAAAAAAAAAAAATTTAATTTAACAATCTGTCTATATTTGCCACACACTCATGCTATAATACATTGTTTCCCAACCTGGGTAATATCACCCACTAGTGGCTGATGAGAAACTGAATAGGAAATGATGGGAAATATTAGGATTTTGAATATTAAAAAGGTATTTTGACATATGCTACTCAAAATAATATTCAAAGGAGATATGCAAAAATCTGTACACCCCCACCAATAAAAAAAAAACAAACAAACCAGGAGGCTAATTGGGAATAAATGGGTCACATTTTTAGATAATATATAAATACCCCTGCAAACAAATATTTTTTTGTATTTTCTATAGTTTTGAGAAGGTTCATTAACATTTGAATACTTCTTTAGATGAAATAACATTAAATTATTTTAAATAACATTTTTGATATAAATCAGATAAGGGAAGGCCAAGGACAACAAAAAAATTCAACGATTTTTATTAGTTGCTAGTAGTGTATATTCCTTTCAATTTTATAATCACGAACAAAAATAATTTAATTTTTCATTAACACTTGCATTGCTAACCATAAAAGTAACCTTCATCAAAAAAAAAAAAAAAAAAAAAAAATTATATATACATGTTGTGATGTGTATTTCTGAGTAGTAGCAATTGTAGCACAGTTCTCCATGTTATGTTTAGCAAATAGGTTCACTGACCAATGCTGCTTTGTTCACTCTTTGCTCTCTATTTATGTTGTTATTCTCATTTGTATATGATACTACACCTCCCTGAACCAAAGAGGCCAGTCACCCTTGTTTATTCTATTACTATTTCTGATTACTCTTGTACTGTGCTCTCCTTCCTCTTTTCTTTCTTTTCTTAATGGTGATCTTGGTCTTTCTTTACTTTCTTCTTCACTCTCTTCTTCCATTTCCTGCTCTAATTTTTTTTTGACTTTCTGTCTCACCTTGTTCTTGATCTTCCATTTTCACATCATCCATCATGTGCTATTATATTTTGTCCCTTTTTCTCAAGTATAGCCATGTTGTGTCCTTTTTGTATAAGGAAATTTGCTTCTTCTAGATCAGCCTCCTTATTCTTTCTATACCAAATCTTTTTCTTTTGTTAAAAAGGACACAGTTATGGGGGCTCTGATTTGTCTGCTCATTAATGCCGAAAGGCTCAGCTTTCTTCCTGCATGTGGAATGGATCTATAAGAATTTTTGGTAAATATGCTTCTAGGCTTTCAGTAAGTGCTGAGAATGCTTTTAACCCCATTTTTATTGTTTGCATCATTCTTTCCGTAATACCGTTAAATTATGGATGATATGGTGGTGTCTTGTATGGGATACATCCTATTTGTTTTAACCATGCACATAAACTCATCGCAAAATTCAGGTGCATTGTCAGTGACTAGTGTCTGGGGTACCCCATTCCTTGAGAATATCATTCTTAGTACTTACTTTATTGTGGTGGCTTTTCTGTCTTTTACTCTGACAACCTCTGGCCATCTTGAATATGAGTTCATTAATACTAAGAACAATCTCCTATCTTTGATATGTGCATGACCCATGTGGACCCTAACCCATGGCTCTGCTTCCTTGGGCCATGAGTGAATTTTTCTTTGCTTGAAATTTTTTATTTCCACACATTTTGGGAATCTCTTAATGTATTCCTCGATATCTTTTGAGTACCCTGGCCACCAAGCTTGTAACTTTAGTCTTTTTTGCATTGATATTATGCCACAATGCATGTCATTATGCACTCCTTTTAATATGTCCCTTCTCAGTGCTTGTGGAGCTACAATTTTATCTCCATTGCATATTATGCCATTTTCTACTGTCAGTTTGTGCTTAGTTTCTTTAAAGGGTCACTGTCATCAAAAAATTGCTCCATATATTATTTCTTATTCTCTCCACTATTCTGCTTAAGACCGGGTCTTGCTCTGTCTCTATATTGAGCCTATTTAGAGGAAGACTGTCCATTTCAACCCAGTGTACTTTTCTTGTTTTCCTTCAGCTTCATTCTTGAAATGCAATCTTGATAATGCATCTACATGAGGGATAGTGTTCTAACATACATTATGTCAAAATCGAATGCCATGATCTTTATCGCCCATCTCAAAATCCTTGATGTTATTTTTTGCAATTCTTTCCTCGGGTTAAATATGAATTCCAATGGTTTGTGGTCCGATTTTAATAAGAATTTCTTTCCTACCAAAAAATTTTGTGCCCTTTCCATACTCCATATAATTACCAATGCTTCTTTTTCAATATTCGAGTAGTTAATCTCAGCTGGCATTAACCTTCTTGATATGTACATGATTGGGTGTTCTTCTTGCAATATGATAATAGCAATCGCCTTTTCACTCGCATCTGTGATTAATGTTACTTCTTTTTGTGGATCAAAAACTTTTATTATTGGTTTGCTCCTCAGTATTTTTCTTTACTGTTTCAAAAGCAAATAGTTTGCTCTTATGTCCAATTCAATATTTTTCTTGCACAATTTTGCAAATGGCTCTATTACGTCGCTGTATCTTGGAATGTATTTACTATAAAAATTTATCAGCCCCCAAAAGGATTCTAACTCCTTTTTATTTGTTGGAGGAGCTATTTCTGTTATTTTCTTTGTTAATCTCACATCTGTTGCTATGCCTTCTTTCAATATTCGTTATCCTAAATATCATATCTTCTTGCAATCAGAACTACATTTGTCTGTTTATAGTCATGCCTACCTTACTCAACCTCATTAAAATTTGTTCTGTTTTATATTTCAATTCTTCTCTGGTTCTTGTCCCTACACATATATCATTCTGGTAAATTTTCATACGTTTTATTTTTCCTAATAAAACTCTTTCAATCACTTTCTGAAAAAATGTGACTCAACGTCTTTATGCCAAACTGTAGATGCGTCCACCTTATCAAGCCTCTAGGGGTGTTTATTGTAGTTACTGTCTTGAGATCAATTTTTGCAAAGTGTTCCATTGTTTCACTAACTTGTGGCTCGCAGTTTTGATACTTGGCAACAGAAAGGAGTCCAAACATATCTGGTGATTTATCCCAATCTTGTAATCACTACAAATCTTTAAATCTCTGCCAGATTTCTTTATCGCTACTATTGGTGATACCCAATTGCTACCACTTTGAGTCACTCTTTCTAGTATGCCTTGTTGTATCATTTTGTTTAACTTGGCCACCACCAAAGGTAGGATATGAATTGGAACTTTTCTTGACTCTAATATTTTGGGTGATAATTCTCTTTTAGTTAAATACTTGCTTTATAGCCTTTTAACACTCCAACTTTATTTTGTACTTCCATGGAACTGATTAATTTTGCCGTATCTATTTTTAAAACACCAATTCCTAGTAATCTATGATCTTTTTTGGATTCTACCACTGTAATAGGAATTATTTCAAAACATGTATCCATTTTAAAATTGCCTTGAAACGTACCCATTAATTTTATAGTTGTTCCATCAAATTGCTTCAATTGGATGTTGCATTTTTTTTTTTTTTTTTTTTTTTTTAATTTAGGCCATCCCAATTTGACCCTAAAATTTTTTGGTATCAGCCTAACTTCACTGCCTGTATCAACTTACATGTTAAACATTTGGTCATTTATCTTTATTTTTTCTCTCCTTTTTTGCTTATTCACTGTAAATATTTCAGCCTCTTCTTCAGAGGGGGTTTGTACTTTTTGTACTCTTTCAATTTTCTTTTCGTATTTGCATACATTCTGAAAATGGTCTCTTTTTTTGCAATTTGAGCATACTTGTCTCTCAGAATTTTTTCCACAGTACCTACATTTAATAATATTGGTCATGCTTGTCCTGCATGCCTCAAATTCTTCTTTTGGTTGATTAAATTCTTTAATCAATTCTGTTTTAAAAATTCAATGCTAGCCTCCAAAGTCATGTAACAATTTTGTAAAGCTTCCAGTATTTTTCATTTGTAGTTCTGGTCTGCAAGACCAGAACCACAAACAAAAAGAGGAATTAACTCATCTTCTATGGTCATTTCCTGAGTTCCCAATTTTTCAAACTCACAGTACTTAACAAGTTCTTTTAATCTATGTAAGTACTGTATAATGGACTCATTTGGTGCTTGCTTTGTCTTTAAAAACTTGGTTCTTTCAGCAATGACCAATCTTTTCTTTGGTCTTATGTTCTTTTTTTATAACTGATAATTTCTTCAAATGTCATTCTAAAATTCGCTCAGGTAACACATTGTCGAAAATTTCTTCACTGCTACGCACCCAGCAGTAGCAAGAAATAAATCTTATCTCGTTCTCTCTTCTTTCAGTCTTGGTGTCTCTTAATTTTTTTTACTCTTGCAAAAGCCCCCAAAATTCTGATCCACTTCTCTGTTGCAGTTTTTTGTGTATATATCTACTAGTGAGCTAGCCCAAATGACTTGACTCACTTTATAGTCCACCAATAGAAGGTTAACCAATCAGAAGACGTAGAATATTCAATCCGTTGTGTATAAAGGCAGCCATTTTGTTTACTCTATCCAAATGTCCAGTGCCAGCTTGTCAGGCGAAGAGGAACTGAAGGAAGAACTACACTCTGCTACTTTACCGGGATATCCATGTTGCGTTCAGCAAACGGGTTCGCTGACTAATGATGCTTTGCTCACTCACTGCTCTCTATTTATGTTGTCCTTCTCAATTGCATATCATATATATATATATATATATATATATATATATATATATATATTAGTTTACAATGGTCAATGTTCTTCAATATGGTAGTAGCAACAGAAGTCACCATTATTCATTTCCGTTCTTTGGTATTTTTTTTACTACATTATAAAGTAACTTATGAATCAGGAGCAAACTTTTACCAACAATCTTGGTATGCTTTTAAATATTTATTATACAGATGGGCAGTAGAAAATTTTTCCATGTGAAATTGGGTGATAACACAAAAAAGGTTGGGAACCCCTGCTATAGTGGTTAATGTGAGAGCTTTGCAAGCTATTAAAAACTGTAGTTCATAAAAAATTTCATATATATGCTTAAGAGAAGTTACTCTCACAGAAGAGGACAAAAAAAAGGGAGATAATAGAGAAAATTAGGATTTGATTAAATAAACCTGCAGACTTTTGTAAAATAAATAAAAAATAAATAATAAATAAATGAATTAAAAAAACAAAAAAACAACATTTTTTCAAAAGTAATTTTTTCCACAGTTTGAAAATGACCTTCAATTCTTTGTAAAATTTCTCAATTAAGAGATAAAGTTTAAGTTCTAAAATGGCATCTAGATTTATACTGCATTTATAATGCTGTGTTAATCTTTATGACTGAGGTTGAACAATT
This sequence comes from Acanthosepion lycidas, assembly GCA_963932145.1. Taxonomy (NCBI): domain Eukaryota; kingdom Metazoa; phylum Mollusca; class Cephalopoda; order Sepiida; family Sepiidae; genus Acanthosepion; species Acanthosepion lycidas. The sequence continues at coordinate 1,795,620 of OZ010593.1, read as the reverse complement.
TATAATGTAAATACCCTGTTAAACTGGACCCTGATTTTGCATACATTTATGCAAATTTATATGCGATTTAAAAAGTACACAAGCTAAAAGGAAAATTTATCTGTCCAAGTTAACCTGGGACTAGGATTTTCATTTGTCCATAAATTAGGTGCCAAATCAGTGAGAGAGAAAAAAAAGAAAAGAAAATGCAGCTTCCAATCTTTTTTTTTTACCTGTTTGAGCTTCTGTATTTTAAAATTATGGACATTATGAACAATCTGTGACTTGCATAAAAGTCAAAGTTTCAGTTTAGTATTACACTTACATTGTAAATCAATACTGATTTTAAAATAAATGTTTCAAAGTATATAAAAATGTATAAAGAAAATTATATTTTCCGCAAAAAAAAAAAAAAAAAAAAAAAAAAAACGAAAAAGAACACAGGTTAACTTAATCTTAACCCACAAGTCTCTAGGCTACTATCAAAAGGTAGGAACAGGTAGAGACCCTATTACTCATTGCAAAATAAGGGAGAAAGAGAAATCAGAGTACCATGTAGGAAAAAAATGTAAATAATTATATCACTAATCTGCAGAGTGACTGTTAGACTTTCTAAGCAAATCCAATTTGCTTTAGTCTATCAATATTTGTATTATTTATGACACATCCAATTTTTCACGTCCAGCTGAAGTTTTGTCTTAAAAACAAAACAATGCCTGTAAGCCATGTTAATTTTTAATTTACTTCTAATTATTATTTCTACAAATTTTTTCAAGTATTTTTTTAAAACAATAAAGGGAAAAAGTGCTTCAAAGCCATGTCTATTTTTATTTTAACCCTAATTATTATTTTGTTTGTTTTAACAATGCATGCTGAAAAAAAGTTACTCAGTTGTACTTGTCCTTCATTTTAATGGATATCATTCCAAGTTGAAGAAACAATTTTGAAAGATTGGTTACTATGAAACTTTTTATGGTACCCTAGACTTTATGAATTTAAGGGCACTACTAGATTGGTGGCAACGTCTCATCATTTTACAATCAAGATGGCTACAAGTAAATGTTATGTTCCATGCTAACAGTTTCTTTTCTCCCATTTCTCGCTTGTAAAACTCTTCCAGCTTCTTGCTTCCCAGTCAACTTTGATCTCCAAAAAGTTAAATGCAATATCAATCTTTAATGTTCTTTTATTGTTCTCTTTCCTTAATAGTGCTTTTTTTTCTTATATTCCTTAACACTCCATAACCCCTTGTGCCTTAGTGGCTTTATTACCTTGCTTGGGGTGAATTGATTTAAAAAGCATTTCTTTAAGACAAAAAGTGAAAAATATAGTCAATAAAAAAAAGAAAAGAAAAAGATGATTAGCTTTGTTTCTTCAACAAAATTACTCTTGAAACCAATTAATTTTATTAATTGATTTTCAATAAATTCATAATTCTATTTTACATTCAATGTTGCTGTTTAGGATGTGTAGATAGTGTAATGGGTAGCAATTTGTGATGAGATATCAAAGAGTCAAGTTTGAATTCCTGTAGAATTCATTATATTCACATGGTCAAATACCCTTGGAAAGGTTAAGTATCCATTTCTTCACCCCCAGCTCTGGGTTAAATAGCAAATCAGACTGTAACCAGTCTAGGAACACCTCTGAATTCAAAACTGATAAAGATACCATAAGCAAAATCTCTATATTTAATACAAAAAAAACAAAAAAAAAAACACACACACACACACACACAAGAATTGTGCAAGAATCTATGTAATGGATTATGCAATTATTGAATTTTTTGTTGCTTAATTCATTTACAAGATTAAACAATTGTATTACAAGAACATATTAATAAAGCATCCTTGACATAATTAGAAGGAGGTTGATTGTTTATGCAAAATATTTTGGAAGATACAAAACTGCAACAGTAGCTTCATTTCTTAATTGTCTTAAGGTTTCCAAGAAACCTGCCAAAACATTGCCTTATATGTGTAGACATGAGGTCAACACTGAACTGCAATGGTCTGTTTTTATAGTCGAATGCAATCTTTAGGTGAGGTGTTTTGGCTCAAATATACTATTAGGTTGGTGCAAAAATAATTTCGTTTTCTAACATATGTTACTATGTGAGAAAACGAAATTATTTTTGCACCAACCTAATACTATAGTTAACTTATTCAACCATATTGCTTCCCAAACTTTTAGATGTAATTCTGAAGATAACCTCTTTCCAGAATTGCAGTAATGCTGCAGATTAAGCGACTCCATTGAATCTAGAATATACTGTAAAACTCACATGTGCATAGAAAAAAAAAAAAAAAAAAAAAGATATTTTGTTAACTGTCATTACTCAGTGAAAATGGATTTTTCCTCAATTAATTTTTGCGCTTTTCTATACCTTTCTAACAGTTTTAGAACTGTGTAACTACAGAAGTTTTCAATATATAAATAAATGAAATAAAATTAATTCCCCTGGTTATCTTAGCAGCTGTACAAATAAGTCTATCATAAAGATGAAAAAAAAAAAAAAGAAAAAAAAAAAAGATATTTATTTTTGACAACAAATATTAATGTTTCAACATTATCTATCAATACACTTAAATCAGTGGTGAATATTAATGAGAGATCAAAAGTGAAAATTTCATTTCAAAATGCGGCTAATAACTATATTTGAGGTTGCAGACTTATTGTTTAACTCTTGTATATTTTATCTATAATACATCTTTTTTACTATAATTAAAGATGAGAAACAAACTGAAAAGAAACAGTTGAAAAAAAAAACAACATTATATATGTACACACACAATATTGCACATATAGTGCTGGTGTTAATAAAACAGTGCTCGACGTAATGTAACAGAGCTATTAAGTATATATAAATAAATATACATATTATCCCTCACCGGTAGCATGACTTGGAGTTTCGTGTGTGCGTGTATTGGTTTCGATAAGAATAGGAAAATTGATTCTCCTACAGTTTAGAATCAGTATAGGATAAAAGCTAACAATTTTTGCTATGCACATATATGAGGGGTGGTAAAAGTTCTTGCCGACTTCCCAAACTCTGACAAAATGAGCAAGTTGGAACATCTTCCAACCTTAAGCCAAGAATATTTCAGACACTCCCATAAATCCATAAAACGTCTATTGTCTATCAAGGTGCAAAGAAAATTCCGTAAAACAAAATCATGACAATTTTCATCGGGATTTTACATCTGAAGGAGGAAAAGTGAAGCTATCATTACTTGTTGACTGGAAATACAAGATTTTAGCATGTCTCTTATTTAAGAAGTTTATATTTTCAATTCACTAAATGCACCAACTTTTAATTTAACTGCATAAGTCACACAATGCCAGGCTTCATTCAGAAATGAAAATCTAACCACCAAATTGCATTGATGAGATTGAATGGTAGACTGACCTGAAGTTTCTTACATCAATATTATCATTATTAATTTCTGATTTTTTTTTCCATTTTATTTTGTACCTTTTATATTATTTTAAATTGCAATGCTCAAGTCATTTTTACATTCTACTACTACCATTAAACATCAACTAGAAAAAATACAAGTAAAAGTTCTCCAATGAGATTTGAATTTGTTCTATATCGTTACAAGCAATAATGCTCCATGTCAAATTTAAACAACTTAAGAGTATAGTTCTTGGAGCATTTATTTAAGTTTTTTTTTTTTTAAATCACAATGCTCAGATCATTTTACAGTCTGTACAAAAAATTAATTGGGGGCAGAAACAAGAAAAGAAAGGTTGGGGGGGAGGTAGTGCAAGTCTAATAGGTTCACTAGGCAAAACAAATCCACACTTCTTTCCACATCTCAATCTCCAATATGACACTCCCCATCAGAAGTGAAAAGTGAAATACCATTGCATGAGCGCTCAGCCAATCAGCACCCAGAACCACCAAATAAAAATGGCTACAAGTGACACCACCACTTCCATTAGCACAAAGCGCTGCTCGATTCACCATCCATCCAAGCTCATTGATTCACTGTCTCCACACTCCCTTATAAAATATACATGCGACTCTGGCCCGTTTGGGTCACCGAGGTAAGTCACCACTACACAGTCCAATTCAAGCAACATGGATTGGAAATAAAGAATTAATTTCTGACAAGTTCTTAACTCATATCTCTGGAAAATATGTTATTTCTAAAGAATTAATGGATTTATTTTAATCAGACATTACTTCAAATGTTATTATAGTGAATACTCCATTTTTAAATATGGATCCCATTTTTATTTATTAGACTGTGTATGACATCTATTAGTCTGTGTATTTGAGAAATACAAAAAAAGAAAAAAAGAAAATGCATTCACCCGTAGAGATTGAATCTATGTTCCCCTTTGTAAGAGAAACCAATTTGATCCAGCATTCTTTACCTCTTGGCCATGGAGAATGATGCAGGAAGCAAAATTCTATTTTCCTTTGTTTAAAGAAGCACATTCTCTTCAGCAAGATTATTTTCTCAAAAGTTTTATATCTGCTCAGTTTTGTATCTGAAAAGTAATCAAAGCAATTTCTAAAGACTTAATACATAAATGCAATTTTCTTTACTAAATTTTCTCAAATGCACAGCTCAATAGACATAATGCCCACTGCTTAATAAATAAAAATGAGGTGCGTCTATTTCAAATACGGAGTATCCACTATAATAACCATTTGAAGAAATAAAAATGTTATGTAATTTAGACACACTAAATAAAATCAAACTTATTTTTGTTAAGTCTGTAATCTGTTTTCTTGTCATTTCTTTTGAATTTTTGTGTCCTAAAAACGTCCAACTTTCTTTTGATAACTGCAATAATTTATAATCTTTTGCTCAAATACACAATATTTCTAGCAGTAATAGTAAAAAGGTACCTGCATTTTCTTTTTTCTTTCACATATGACATCAATCACTTCCTTCAACTGTCAACTTAGACAAGCCTCATCTATCACTTTGGACATCACACAGCTTTTCACTAACTCATGATTTACCGTAATTCCCATGTGTAATAAGAATTTTTTCCTAAAAAATAATAAACAAAATCAGGAGTGTGTCTTATGCAAAGCTACAAAATTATTTAAAAAATTGCCATAAAATAAGAATTATCATAAAACTAAATTAGAATAATATTATTCTATGTTTAAAACCATTTTTTTTTTAATAAGAGTAGGAAACGCTGGCCGTAATAAAATTGTAGAGGTACAATTTATAAAGTTTAATTACCAGACAAGAGGTGTGTATTATGCGTTAGTAAAAGCATTTTCCCCACACTTTCAACACAATTTTAGGGGTGCGTATTATGAATGAAGGCATATTATACATGGGGAATTACGGTAGTTGTTTTGGTTTCCATTACTATTTAATTCGACTAGTTCTGTCCATGACACAAATACCAAAAATCATAGTAATGGCTTTTCAATCACAAAAGGACAACTCTCTTCCATTTCTTGATTGGTCATTGTCAACAATATATAGATATCTGCCTCAAGACAGAATAATATTTTGACAGGTCATTTTCTATGTGCTGTGTCCCTTGGCAATTATGGCTCTCCACAATTTCCTGTCCTTTGTGGTAACTAATAAATATAAGCAGGTTTTTTGTTCTGAGGGATAGCTACGTGGTTTATTTCTAATTAAAATTAATCCCACTTTGCTGGATTCCATATTAATCAAAATTGGTACTTTAAAGAATGAAAAAATTTTGAGTCATTTCTGTTTGGCATCTATTTTGAAAGTTTTAGTTCCTCTAATATCAGTTTTTTTTGTTTTGTTTTTTTACAGTAATGTTCACTATACAAGGTCCAAGAGCCACTCGAGGTAGCGGGTTATAAAGTAAGAAGTAAGGGACACAGTTTATGAGGATATGTGGGGAAGATAATGATTAACCCTAGATTTGAACAGGTTAAATTTATAGCGATCAGGGAAGCATCCTCTTGAGAGTCAGTTCCACAAAGTAAGCAGTTCATGGGAAGAAGCTGTCTGAGTGGGACTTACATCTCACCAATGGAATATGAAGAGAATGAGGAGAGTGGTTTCTTATGATGTGTGTAGTATGGTGGGTCTTAGCTGTGAAGGTTAGAGAACTGATGGAACTAAGGAATATAGTTTGTCTTAACATTTTCCAAGGAAGAAGCAAGAGGCTTGCAACATTTGATCTACGAGGAAAGGGGTTGTAGGGTGGAAACTAATTCATCAAGCACAAGGACACCGAGATGCTTTTAGACTCTATAGACACTGAAAAGGGAAGACTATGTACTTCCTGCCCATATATGGCAGCAGAACTCCAAAAAAGTGAAAATAAAACAACTATGCATCTCATTCCTTATTCTAGATGTTCACATGCCAGGATGAAAGTGAAATGCATGTGAGAAAGGAAGTGTTGCAATATAAAGAAGACGTAATAAAGAACCTTATCTGATGTTGTGGCAAGAGGGATGGTGTTTTTCATACTGACACCATTAACATCTGCTGAATTTGAAATTTAGCCCATTACAAATAAATCTATTTCTCTCTCTAATAGTTTGTATACCACATTGTGCTATTGATATTTTTATAATGATGGGTGATAAGGTTGACTATAGAAAACTTATCTCTTCCTCATACAAGTTTGTTTCTCATTCTAGCTTAAAGACCTACTATAAGGGGACAAAACCTGCTGTTGAATAGCTTTTCCACTTTGTCTTTTACTTTGTTTGAATATTAATCATCATCATCATTCTCCTTCAACCTCCCTGTGGTTGGTTGGAACTCCATTGACAATCCCTTTGCACACTGCTTGGTCCTGCATTGCTGTCCCCAGATCCCCAATGTCCAACCCTGAGTCCCAAGCTATGGTGTCTGGGAAAGTCAACTTTCATGAGAAGACACTTCTAGAAGGATAACATAGAAGTAAGGATGAGATGACCTCTCCATCCACTCGGTGGAAGTAGCCAACAAACTGCAATTGCTTTTGTTTGAGTTTAAGAGAAATTGGTTTCAATTTTCTGTAAATTGTGTTAAGCATTGCATGGGATCTCCAAATGATGTTCTTGATTTTTCTAAGTAGATTTGTATATGTTCCATCCAGTTGTCTTTCAAGATGAACAGATAAATGTCCAAGTTTCTGATCCATTCTACATTATACTAACACACATACACACACACACACACAGGAAAAAGTAACCCCCCCCCCCAAAAAAAAAGAAAGTAATTACTCCTACTTTGACACTCTTGCTCTAAGTTGCCCTTAAGCTTAGCTTTATCTAGCACAAGACTATAAATAAGTAATACTCAGTGAAGATTGTACTCACTTCCTTAGTAATCAGCCATGAGATTTTATTGTTAACCACTCCTCTAAGCCAAGTCATTTTTAAGTGGCTTCCCTCTGTCTTCCCTACAAAAATTTTCATGGCAACTGCTCTGACAAGCTTTTTTTCCTAGTGCCCCAACTAAATGAATTTAACTGTGCTAATAGATTGGAGTCTAGGGCCCAGCTGTTTACTGTTGAAACAGCTAAATACAAACACCACTTCTACTCCAATAGTATCTTTTCTCGCACTTCCCACCTGTGGAACTCCCTTCCATTTACTTGCTTCAACTACAATCTTCAAAAATTTAAATGCTATGTCAATCGCCATCTTCTATTTTGAATCCTGTTCATCTTTTGTTCTTTCCTCAATCCTCCCTATAATCATTCTTTTATTTCACTTTCACTCCCTGTAACCCCCCCGCCCCCCCCCCCCGCGCACTAGTGGCATCCCCCCCACCTTGTTTGAAGGTGAAAGGATTCCAAAAAAAAAAAAAAAAAAAAAAATCTTAGTTATGGAACAAGGCCAAAAGTGTGAATGAAAGATTTTAAATTTGTTTTTAGTTTTTATGAAATGGAGATGATATATTTTTCTAATATTAGTAAAATTACATTATGATATAAACTAAACTAAATTGGAGCAGGTGACGAGATATCTCAAGAGAAATTTCTTTTTTGAATCCTGTTACTTTGGCAATGAATAATGATCTGTAACAATTTGTGTGGGCAATTAAGGCAGTAAAAGCAAAAATTCTACCAGGAGTGGCTGACAAGATATTTCACCAACAAAATGCCTCACCTTGGAAGATTTTTTAAGTACTTAATGGCAGGTCACTAATATGCCAGTCTACTAGGGTGGCTAACCAATCCCTGTTGCAGATGCCTGCTCAGGTACATTTTGTGTTTATTCAACACACACAGTGTCTACCTGTGGTTTATACTGCAAATATGTTGAGCAAACCTTAGAGTTTCTGAGAGAGTGTGCATTATCTGGCGTAATCAACAGTCTAAACAAAACCATTATGCTCAAACCCTCGGTCATGATGACTTGTGACTTTGTGCTAGCACAATCATTGATGGCTCCCAAAGTGTTCCATTGGCCCAATTTCAAAAGCTAGGGTCAACCTGTGCTAAAGTTTTCAGGAACTTTCCATAGATGCCACATGATGGAGTTGCTTCCTCAGGCTGATAACATCAATATTCACCTTCCTGACAAATTGACCCTGGTGAGATTCAAACTCTGGTTTCATGCTTGGAAAGCAAATGTTCTAACCAGTCAGCCATGGCCCATCTTAAGTGGCTAATAGTGTAAGTACTATCAAATGATTGACATAAAAAAGATTGTTTTTTTTTTTAAACTTCCATATAAATTTGATCCTATTTTCAAGAGATAAACTGTTAGAATATAAATCTATATCAATGTATGAATCTTTTATCACAAATTTAGCATAGGAGATAAGGAAGACAAACACAAGATAGGTTGCACTTAGAGTACTTTTGTCCAACACAACACAGTGTTACAAAAACAAAATATTGACTTGTAAAAGGGAATCTATTCTTAAATAGTTTTGGTCAGATCTAGACTTTCATATGGATTTCTTGCATGTTGTCCAAATTGTTCAGAAATGTTTAAACTATCATCATCTATATGCAAGTCTTTTTTTTTCCCCAGACCAATGATAAATAATGTCTTCAAATGAATACATCCTATAAATCTTGAAAACAATCAACTCCTATAGACTGGCACTACAAAAATGGAAAGAGCTTTACCAAGTAACAAAATCCATATCACTTGAATAATTCCAACAGTAGCAACAACAAAAATGCATAGTACATGTAATGAGAAGAGAAAGCAAAGATATAATCAAGAAGCTAACTTTCCACACTACCTTAAACAAAAGGTTTAGAAGGAAACACCAGTGTTAGAAAGATCTATAACATTTAGTGAACTTGAGAAGTCTAATTTCACCCGCCAAATAAACAAAAACTTTTATATTTTCCTCTTCGTGATAATACATTAAAACTATGGACTTTAAGAATTCTGATTTATTTCCTCAAAATGATCTACTGACACTACTTCAAATACGTAAATTTGTGAATAAATTCCTTATCTTTTTTTGTTAAAAACCATGTTTCCTCGTCATTATCATCCTTCATTAATCTTCTTGTCATGGGTAAATCAACTGTTCAGTCTAATCCCTAAACTCCATGCTACTATAAGCTAACTTTCTACCAACTCTTAAACAAAGGAAGAAAATTGGAAGAAAATTCACATCAATATTAGAAAGAGCTATAACATTTAATAGACTTGAGAAATCTAATTTTAAGAAAAAGACTTTATAAATTTTAACCAACAGTAAAACTAACTACTCAGTCAATGAATGTTAAGTATTTTCTGTATGGAAATGGTCAAATTCACCATTTAATAATTTTACTAGAGAATGAACATAAACTACTTCAACTGGAATTTAAACTCAGTTTGTTGATTACCCTTTCCATGCTTTTAACCCCTGAGTTTGTATTTTAAAGAATTCCATATTTCAAATAATGATAATTGTTAGACAGGTGACAATTGTTACAGCATGATCAACTTGAAGAAAATCCGATTCATTATATAACTGTCATGCAACTCTTTCTCCTGCTTTCACCTGGGCATACCATGTGAGTTTGCACTCGGTGGCTAGGAGGTGACCTCAGGTCAATTATGCACTTGGCTTCCTCAATGGTCTGGTGTGACTGAGTATATACAACAACCACAATCATCTAACACCAGCAAAAAAAATGGGTAACACATGTATCTAGAAGTAAAAATGACAGTCAAAATGTTGACTTTTCAAACTACCTTAAACAAAAGGTTTGGCAGGGAATTCATATCAATATTAAAAAAGAGTTGTAACATTTAGTATCTGTCTATATTTCTGAGATGAGGTATTATGTGCACTATTTACATTATTCGGACTATTGTCCTCATCTTTGTCGCCATATTTATTACATTTCGGCCATTGTACACTCAAGCCTTCTTCAGGTGGTTGGAATGTCAAACTCAACCCTTTATTTTGCTCACTGGGGTAGACTGTTCTAGTTCCACATGCCATGTTTAATGGATGTCAGTTATCAGTTATCTCCTGTTAATTCCCCTCTTCAAGTACTCCACTGCCTTAATTAGGTATTGAACTCACACTCTTTGGGTCCTGTCACTGGATCTATATAACGCCTTTATGCACTGTGCTATGTGTCCTTGAGGATGTTGTAATAAATATAGCAACAAAGATGAGGTCAATAGTCTGAATAATGTAAATAGCTTAGTTGACTTACGAAACCTAACTTATTGAAAAACTGTTTCTGTCTATATTTCTGAGTGGAGGTATTGTAACTATTTACACTATGGACAAAATAAAGAGTTTTGTTCAAAATTCCAATGTGTATCAAGAAGGCAGAAGTGTACAACAGCCAAAACGTTGTGAATATGACAAAAATGAGGACAATTGTCCAAACAATGTAAATATTGAAAAACTGTTTTAATAAAAAGATTTTAATAAAAGAAAAATCCAAATAAAAATCCAGATAATTTTACCACTGCCGTATGTGATCATACATTGTCAGTATATATTATTACATATACAAATTAAGTATAAATGCTAGGAAATGTATTTCTCTATACAAAGAGGCCAAAATAAACATTGTCTATGCATGTCAGTTTGCTGTATTACTAAATACTACTACTGATAATTTGTGTGTCATATGTAATTTACATGGCAAATTTGGAAAGCATTGGATGAAAAAAAATGGGCTTTTTCAGCAGTTTTTTGTGGTTTTTCATTATAGACAGGGAAGTGAACAGGACTAAACCCACACTATCTTATTTCTTGCATGATGGCAATTTTTTGCAACATGTTTGACGAAAATCCAATAAAAAATGAGGAAATTATTCAAGTTTTTATTTTAAGTAGTCTGAAAAACCTGATTTTTTCAGTTTCTTGTAATTTTTTGTGTGAAGCCAATGTCGCAGGAAAACTATCAAGCATTTTATATATTCCTTGTAACGTGAGCCATGTTTTGTATTAAGTGCAAAAAACATCAGCTCATCCAGAAAAAATAGTGTTCGCATGTAACTTTACTTTGGGTTTTCGCAAAAAGTTGTATCCGCTTTCAGTTTTATGGATTTTTCTGTCAAACCCAGGGGTGGGGGGGCGTGCTGAAGATTGAAAATTTGGTCTTAACCTAACTTAGTAAATTTGCAACATACGTGTACAATTTCTTATGGACATGCATAAATAGCACACACACACACACACAGATATCTTCTGTTTTATAGATATAGATGAATTACCATGAGAAAGATAATAGTGCATTCCCATTGGCTTCTCTATGGTTTGGAATTCACAGTTTTCCTTCTCTTACATTGGTTGCCACCCAAATCTAGAGAGTGCATTTTATCCTCTTATTTAACACATTGCTTGGGGATGAAGAGATAGATTCAGGCTCCCCACCAAAAAGTATTTGTGTGAAAGTGAATGCAACAGATTAACCTAGAATTTAAATTTGGCTCAACAATTCCACTTTCCCCACCAATACCCATTACACTACACACACATTCTTTGGTACCCCCAAAATGGTGGGGGTGGATATGCAATAATTTCAAATTTTATAGAGATTGGAAATTATTACTTTCCCCAAAGTATTTGTGTGAAAGTGAATGCAACAGACTAGCCCAGAACTTGAACTTGGCTCAAAAAACATTTCCACTTTCCCCACCAATATCCATTACACTACACACACATTCTTTGGTATCCTAAAAAACGTTGAGGTGGGAAGATATGCAATAATTTGCAATCTCTTATAAAATTGGGACTTATTGCATTTTATTTTCCTCAATTGACCCACCTATTAATACATGTTTTCAAAGAAACTTTTTACATTTAAGTTAATTATCAAAATCTCTAAGTTAATCAAAATATATTGGATTAATCTTGAAAGAAACAAGTAGTTTTCTATTCTTTTTGTTTATTTGTATAAATGACTTCTGCCTTAAACACAAGCAGAAATTGCTCAACCAACAATATGGAAGAGAATTTCAACAATTTTATATCTCAACATATGCTCACTTTTTTCTTTTTTCTTTTATTAATTTTGTTAAATATGATAATTTATATTTAATATGCATATAATATCCTTAATATGTCATTTATTACAGTAACATATGCAAGAGTAATATCTTAGCTGTCACCAAGAAATGAGATTTTTACTAGTTTAATTAGTGTTATTGATATTATTATCAAGTTTATAATTATGAAAGTTGGTTGCAAATAAAAGATTAGGGTGTATCTGCAAAATTATTCATATGTTCTTTTGTGGTTAATTCCTTATGTGGTATCAAAAAGAACACATTTAAAAAAATTTATGAAAGTGTTCTAAAGTGCAAATAAAAGTGAATATTGAAATATGAATAGGTAAAAAGTCACACAATAATATATCCCGATTATGTTAAAAATAAATGGATATACAAACTATCAGAAAATTAAAATAATACTTTTATTCTTTTATCCCTGTTCTTTGATTTTTTTTTTCTGTAATAATTTATAATCTCATGTGAAAGTCTTCTCAGAAGTCAGTTTTTTATTTATTATAACATTAAAAAAAATTCTTTATGCACTTTTTGCTTCTCATAATTGTGGTTAGAGAGCATGATTAAAGAATTTTGAGTGAGGAAACATTATTTTGAAGCTGACAAGAGAGAATAAATTACTCAGAATAAGTTTGCACCATATTAATAGGTCTATACAACTGATTACTAATATTATAACAAGAGTCATTGTTAACAATTTTTAACTCTTCCCACATACATAACACTTCAAATACATATTTATCAAACAACATACAAAAAGCAAACAGAAATGAAAGTGCACAAGAAAAATTAAATTATATATATATATATATATATATAGCTAGGGTGTGTGAACTACAACATATGAAAGATTTTACCTTCATTGAAGGAAAAAAAAAATTAAAATTAAGAAAATAAAATAAGTGAAAATTATTTTCCCCCAACTGGTTTTCTTACCAAATATAAAAAAAAATCTCCTCTGAGACATTTTATTTAACTAAATTTATCGTGAGAAATAACAGTAGTGAGAAGAAAGAGTGCATACATAGATGAGAGAAAACATTTAAACTAAAGCTTTCCAAACTGGTGTGTTAGGACACTTTAATTACTTGTTTCTGTCTGAATTTCTGGGATAAGGAGTTATTATTTACATTTGAACTAATGTCCTCATCCTGGTTATTATCACAATGTTTCAACATTGTACTCTCTGGCCTTCTTCAGGTGTCTGTCAATCTGCCTAACCATCAAAGAATTTTAAACAATGCTCCCTAGCCACTCCTCATTTAATGACAAACTGGTATAATGAACCCCCAGACTTATGACCAGCTATAATGAACCTCCAGACTTATGACCAGATATAAAATTTCATTTAAAAATATAAAAAAAAAATATCCAACTAGTCGATATGGTAGATGATACAAAAACATCATTTTCTCTTTCTTTAAAATTAATCAAAGTAAATAAAATGAATAAAGTGAAAAATAAATAAAAAATTTACTTTTACTTTATCTACAGAATGCAAACCAAAGTAATATAGAACAGATTTTCAAATCTATTTGCGTTACTATTTTGTACACTAATGTACTGTATAAACATTTAAAAATAAATTAGACATTGTGTTACAAACAGTGCAAAAGTAACAATAAAACTATCTGAAGCGACACTATTTAAATAGTGTACATAATACCTCATCTCAGAAATATAGACAAATATCTGATGCTAGTTGACACAAACCTGTTACATGTATAGAATGCTTGAAGTAGTCATCAGGTACAACTTCTCACTTAGTGACCATCACATTTACTGACCAGGTCATTTGAACAAAACCTAGTCATTAAGTTGAGGAGTGGATATATTTAATTTACAGGGATAGATTGTTTCATGCCACTATTCATGTTTAGGGATATCTCTTGTTCTCACTTTGTTTTCATTGAGTTGAAGTCTGCACTACTTTGTTCAAGGATTGAACTCAAAATTACTATGACACCAAATTCACTAATCAATGGTTTTATTCCTCTAGATCCAAAGGAAATGGTCTTTTTTATACAAAAACTTGAAACTCTTCATAAGTCATTGATAACCACAAACTATTGTGGTCATTTTTTTTTTTCAAATTCCTAACAGTATGCAGTTATCAATGACATGGAAAACATTTTCAAACCTTAACATTTGGGATCTTTTCTGGTAATTCGCCCCAAAATAAAAAGAATTTATATTTACTAAAATTCACACCAAATTCTCCCAGAGTGAGGCCCTTCATTTTACTCTGGTTGAGTTGACCTTTGCAATTGCCCCAAATGTAGGTGACTTTGGTGCACTATTTGTAAGTGTGGGAGTCTGTAATCACTCTCAACCCAATAAAGAAGCCAAAAAACATTTTTTTTTTTTTTAAATTGTAAAAAATTCCTTATAAGTACTTCAAATATCATCCACACTTACGAAATGTGAATAACTTTCTGATGTTTGGTAATTTTTCATTCTGGTAGTTGTTGTGAGACAAGCTAAACAAATTTTGATTTAAAATTTATAATTTCAAAAGTGTGTCAAAAATTTAATAAAAAAAATACAAACTTTGATTTATAATTTCTTGGGGTGAATTAATATTTGCAATAAGTAACTTTACATTATTTGGGGTGAATTAGAAGAAAAGATTCATCATTTGTAAATAAAAATAAAGTACAGATTTCTAAGTCAGCGATCAATTAGACATTGTATTTATGTTATGAACAGGACACCCTCCTAATATGATTAAAAAAGAAAAAAAAAACAAAACATTATTTGATTCTAACAAATGTGTCATGGCTTGAAGAAGGTTTACTGAATGTTAATCTCCAAAAATTGTAAAAAATAAAATAAAATAAAAACATTTATTTTATTTTTAGTATTATTTTAAACAAGCAATTTAAGTAGTGCCAGCCAAAAAGTTATTTTTAGAAAGTGTGCTGCCCATGCAAAAGGTTTGGAAAACCCCAGTCTAGAGAGATAAAGACAAGATATTTAGTAAGTTCATATATAAATCTAAGTTAAAAAGTGAGAGAATGATATACTACAACTAGTATCAGCAACAAGGCCGCTTCATGCTTGGATAATGAATGTGAAAATGTTGTTCAATGTATTTAAAACATTATCTTTTTGCATTTCATGTGATAGTTAGCATTCAGCATATACACTATTCTATAAATATATTGAATAAATTTGCTTTCATTTACACTTTGTCTATTTATATATCATATCTAAAACAAAAGACATTAAAAAGTCAACTCCAAAAGGACTTCAGAAAATTTATTGATAAATAGATATGTACACATCCTTCCATCTCTCCTTTAATAACTTAATTTCATTCTGTCTGATCTACTTTCATTATAAAATTAAGATAAGAATATGTGATGATTATATATATATATATATATATATATATATATATATATATATATATATAAACTCTATATCAGATAAGCACCTTGTGTAAGACGATAAACTACATCCAACAGCAAGGCCTCTGATCAGGAGGTTTTAAGGAGCATGGAACCACCTCTTAAATGCTGGTGTTCCCAGGTCCATCTTGACCGAGGGTGGTAGCATCTGTTAGGGTCCCAGCTATGGGCAAATAGTTAACCCCTCCCCCAAATTGGGGTCAAAACACTATGAAAGTGTAAAAATAGGTTTTAATATCAGAAATACTTTGTAAAAAAATTATTACCAGCAATACAAAAAAAAAAAAAAAAAAAATTACCAGCTATACATTTTTGGAAAACATTACCAGCAATAGGTTTTTGGAAAAAAAATATTACTAACATTGAAAATTTTGTCAACATTAAATAACCCATTGAGGTTGATATGCTGTAAAACAAAATAAACTATATCAGATAAATAGTGGGTAACTGAATAATAAAATGGAATACACACTTCATATTTTAAAAGGATTTCTTCAGACTAAATATTTTTATTGATAGAATCATATATGGGGGGACAAAATAAAAAAAAATGCCAGTTACATCAAGAGAAATGCTGAAAATGCAAGGACACTTAAATTTTTTAATTTCTGGTTTTGTTTGGATCGTTTTGTGGCATACCAACCTCAATTGGTTATTTAATGCTAACAAGATTTTTATTGCTAGTAATATTTTTTTCAAAAATGTATTGCTTGTAATTTTTTTTCAAGAGAGTATTGCTCGTAATATTTTTTCTGTTAAAACTTCATTGCTGGTAATATCTTTTTCTGTTAAAAATTCATTGCTGGTAATATCTTTTTCTGTTAAAAATTCATTGCTGGTAATATCTTTTTCTGTTAAAAATTCATTGCTGGTAATATTTTTACAAAAAGGTATTGCATTTGCCCATATCATCTTACCCAGGATGCCTTTTTTCTGGTGTCAGATACAACTAAATGCAAAACCGAGCCAACTTCATTCAGTTTCTTTGTTATTTTTAAATATCCCACATTGTAATAATAGTAGCTTTATTAAGAAAAGTAACATGGACATAAAATTTCCATGGAAAACACAGACATTAGTGCATTTTCTATACATTTTCATCTTGATAAAGAGCAAAAATATGTTTATAGAAAAAAATAAAATGTGGAAAAAGTAAATTTAATTGCAGTATAAAATTATTATTTAGCTATTTATCAAAGAGTAATTATTTTTTTTAACTATTTTTTGAAAAAAAAAATCATTTTTCTTTTCTTCATATTCACTCTATAAGAAAAAGCTGTTACATGTCTACACAAATCTTATTTAACAATTTCTTATAATTTAGTCATGAGAAACATGGCATTAAGTTGTAATAAATTTTTAAATAAGTTCAATATTTCTATATGTAAAATTTCTTTATAAATAGGCAGTTAATATGGAGTTATCAGAATTGTAAATACAAAATGAGAAAATTCAACTTAAAACACAGAAAAGTGTTGCTTAGAAGTTGTATTTGAACAGTGCAAAAAAAAAAAAAACTGGATTTTATTCTTTACCCTTTTATGAAAAGCAAGGCTAAGATTTATTTTGAAATAAGCTGAGTGTTAAAATAAATAATTTTCTTTTGATGGTCAAATAGATAATGCCTTTATATACATATATATATATATATATATATATACATACAGGAGCAAAAAAAAAAAAGGTGGGGGTGCTTAAAAGGTCAAACATTCTCAAAATTTGTCTAAATATCAGAAATAATTTTGGAGGAGCTTTTTAGTTGAATTGAAAATTTTTCAGCACTTCTTTGTATATGACATACAACATAAAATAATAATAATGCTACTAATCAATATATATATATATATATATATATATATATATATATATATATATATATATATATATATATATATAGATAATTCAATGTATATCAAAATGAATAGAATATCTACCAATCAAGTATTCAATAGTTTGTCTAAAAGCAATGATTAATGAATCGTAAATAAATAAGGTCACAATAATTATCAGGTCAAATTTGTTGATTTTTTTTCCCCAATTCTCAGGATTTTATATAATGGCTAGCCATACTGGCCTGCTAGGGCAGCTAACTAATCCCTGTTACAGATGCTTGCTCAGGCACATTTGTGTTTGTTCAATACCCAACAGTGGTTTATACTGCAACTATCCTGATATCCCCTTGAAGAGTGACTGGAGGGGTCCATCTACAAAACTTTAGAGTTGGGATGCTAAAGATAACATCAATCAGCTAAATGACAAATCTTCTTTGACTATATATATATATATATATATATATATATATATATATATATATATATATATTTTAGTAAAACTTTGAATTAACGGTCCTGGAACCAACAGACTCCGGATTTAATTTTAAAACTTTTCAAATTTTATACTGTATTTACATTTATTTACAATAATTTTGTACTTCTTTGGGTGTTTTAGGCCATGGAAAAAAGTGCTTCAAATTAATGGAGAAACTTTTTATATATATATATATATATATAAATGATCAGCAGCTTTAAGAATGCCACAACAGTCAAACCCTCAGTCATGATGTAACTGCCATCGACAACTTCAAAATAATACTGTTTACCCAATTTCACATGCAAGACTTACCTCAACCACTAGTATAATATTCAGGTACTTTTTAAAAGTGAGACATGCTGAGGCCACCTCCCCAAACTGATATTAAGAAGTCACCATACTAACAAATCAAACATGGTGAGATTCAAACCCACATCTCATGGTTAGAAAGCAAATGTTTTAACCATTCCACCATGTGCCCATTTTATATCACACACACACACACACACACACACACACACACACACACACACTGCAACCTCAATAATAGGGGGAGGGGTGATCATCTCTTAAAGCCGTTTGTCAATTTTAACAGATAAAATTACCAAAATTACATAAAATATATCTTGAAATACTAAAGAGTAAATTTATCCAATAAAATCACCATTGGCTTCAACCACGGCCTCCAGATGACTTTGGAATTTCCTGCAAATCTTCTGGACAGTTTCATTGTTAAAATTCGTGAATGCTGCCATAATACTTACCTTCAGTTCATCTTTGATGTTACAAGGAGTTTTGTTGTTCTCTTGCCCAACTGCAATGAGTCTAATGGTGATTATGAAGGTACAACAGTTGTACCTTCATAATCACCATTAGACTCATCCAACTCTTTACAAATCCTCTGTACTGTCCTCAGCCTGACACCCAAACACTTCAAAATATTTGTATTGGTGCTTCCAGTATGAATGCCAAGCAGTACATCATGCTATTTCCAAATTTCTGGCAGAATGAATTGCATCATGGGGCTTTTTTTCTCACAAACAGTGCCCAACTGACCCTACTATACTGTGTAGTCAACAAAATCAAAAACAAACAAAATATATGTGCAAAATTAAAAAGTATAAAATAGTAACAATTTACCCATCACACCTCTGTACACTGCATCTTACATTAGCCCCTTATTTTATGGATTTTGTTTTTTTTGTGGTTTAACCATTTTTTGCAGGTCATTTAAAGTTGAAACATTTTGGATTATAAAAAAAAATAATTCTTTTTTGTGAGTGAATATTACAGTAACAGTTTTTTGGCAATAATAATGAGTTTCACATAAAAGTCTAACTTATAGCTGGGGAAAAAGAAGTGGCTTAATATCTATTTGCACATAAGTGAATATAGCAAACTCATCTTGCTGATTTCTCCATTACACCACCCACACATCCAAGTTTAAAGCACCATCTAAGTACTGACCAAGCTCAACTTTGCTTAATTTTGGTGACTGGACAAGAATTGATGTTTCAATATATGGCAGTAAGCCACATATTTTATTGATACATAAAGTGCTTAATGGAATTTAAAGATTTATTTGTTGAAAGATGACATCTACCTGAACAGTTTGAGTGAAAGCTGGTTACTTTTTCCACAGTTCTAAACAAATGACAGCCATTTATATGAAACATACTGAATTTTGTAGTCACAAATTAATAGTCCTATCATGAGTTTGAAGCTTTAAAATCAATTATAACTGATTTGACAGATCAAAAGAATTTTTTTTAAATCTTCAAAGCTTGTAGAAAAGGTCAACAGGTACCAGTGAATTGTAAAATGCTTTGAAGATCCTAAGTGACTCTAGTGAAGATATGAAAACACATGAAGGAATTTATTTCAGTTATTTGAATCAAAGACCAAAAGAAATTATAAATGTAAAAAAAAGAAAATATCTGTCAAACTATGAAATATTTGGTATAGTGACAATGAGGAAGCATGAAAAAAATAATTATTTCAGTTCTTAAAGGAAGTGGCAAAAAGCACGAGACGAATCACAAGGTCTTTTTTAAAAGACATCCTGAACATTCATCTATCATGATGTATGGCTGTGGTCTCTCGAAAAGGTTCCTTTGCCTTGAATATCGATTGGGATTCAAGCTTTCCTTAGACCTCAAGTGGAACTCATATCCAATCTATTGCTAAATATGTTGTAAAAAAATGGTTAGTTCATTGTACCGCTCAAGTAAATATCTGACTTGACCTGCTATACTATCATTATGGAAGCCAAATCAAACCAAAAATGGAATATTGCTGCCATATCTGGGTTGGAACTCCACAATCTTTACTTGGCTGTCTTGATAGAGTTCAAGAGTGTCTCCACAGCTTTGTTGGGGATGAATCATTTTCCACCCTGAAATCCCTTTCCCCACAGATGAAATGTTGTGAGCCTCTTTTTGCTCAATCACTCTTTCCATGGCATGGCATGTATGTTTGTATGTTTGTAATATTTTTAACAATTTCTTTGTAATTTCTTCTTCAGTTCTTCAATTGTCCTTTTGGTCTTTTATTTTTCCCCTTTCATGGATGCCATGTTCTTTAGAAGCTTGTTTAGACCAAATTAATGGTCTTTTAGGTTTCTTCCACATGGATAGGAGTTTACTTTTGAATAATAAGAATTATATATCAAGGGGAGGGTGCATCAGAATTTTTAGAGATGTTTAAGTGGGACATGGCCAAAAAAGGTTGGGAACCACTGGTTAAGGGTTAACTTATCTTTTCTGCATAACCCCATGAACTTCACTTTTTATCTTTTCTTATATTTATAAAACACTACTTAAAAAAACCTCTACCTTGAGTGGCTCTTGGATTTTGTATTGGGTGAACATTAGTATATAAACAAAAAAAAATCCATTTTGGAATGCTATTGTAGATGATGTGAAGATTGTTTCAAAGAAATCCAACAGTTCAATGGATGAATGACTTGAACAATGATACAGTTTTCAATTTTTTGTTTTTTTATTTAAAATAAGTCTTTGTAATCTCCATGGTGTTATGGATATGTAGCATATAGGTGCGGGGGGAGAAAAAAAAGTGGGATCCTTTTTCAGTGTTCACTCAAGGATGAAAGAAACACAATGGAGTCAGCAAAAAACAGACAAGATGAAGGATTTCAAACTGAAACATTTATTTACAAATACAGAAACAAATAAAAAAAAAAAAAAAAAAAATTGTCTAACCAGGGGGAAAGGGATCATAAAAGAACAGAAGGTACGAGCGAATACACACACACACACATATATATATATATATATATATATAACAAGATCAAGCTAAGAAATCAATTTATTTGTCTTGATGGGTCAGTTGGGTTGATATCTCCACAGAGTTCTAATTCACTGAAGTGAGAGTCTTTATGCAAAACAATATTTTGTCGGCCAGCAATTTTCCTGGAGTCTTTTTCTTTTAGAATGACCAGGGATCCTCAATGATGCATACGGGTGTTCATTGGTCAATTCAATTTAGTAGCCTTTTATTTCAGTAGTCGATAGATTTTGTCGTTTTCTTTATTTTTGGTGGGCAGTCCATTAAGAATCAGAGCGATTTGCTCACTGGTCTTCATTTGCTGCCAGTCAGGCAGGAAACTGCCTCCATTTTTTAGATTTTTGCTGTCCCCAAAGATCATCACATGAGTTTCTCTTCGTCCATGACTGGGTACATAGGAGGATGGGGTGCAATTCACGAGGTGTGACTGCATGATCACCAAAGAGCCAAACAACCCTCAGTAGGGTCTGATCACATGATTGCAACAGGGCAGCCTGATGGTGACTGGAGTTAACTCTTGGTCAAGCGCCTGATGGTCATGTCCTTTTAGAACCACAGGTCATTCTTTGGCTTTTTAGCCATATGTCTATATGGCTAATGAAATCAAATGTACATCACAGTGTACATAATACCTCATCTCAGAAATATAGACAGATCTTCAAACATGTTTCATGGAATAATATAGACATATTGTATCTACTTATTTTTATACAGTTCCTTTCCAGTTATCTAATCAGTTTCTTAATGTTAAGATGAAATTCATCAAGGAAGGCACCATAATTTTTTTTTAACCAAAATACTTTCAACCCTTTTGAAAATCATCTTCAATAAGTTTGTCTTTGTAATTTACCCCTGAAGATAATCTTAAAAGCCAAAAAGTACTTGGGTTAAAAAACTACAGTGCCTTCCTTGATGAATTTCATCTTAACGTCATAGAACTGATTAGACAATTAGAAAGGAACAGTATAAAAATAAGTGGACACAGAATGTCTATATTATTTAATCAAACACATATA
The DNA here is from genome assembly GCA_963932145.1 of Acanthosepion lycidas. Taxonomy (NCBI): domain Eukaryota; kingdom Metazoa; phylum Mollusca; class Cephalopoda; order Sepiida; family Sepiidae; genus Acanthosepion; species Acanthosepion lycidas. The sequence continues at coordinate 1,773,193 of OZ010593.1, read as the reverse complement.
CACAGTGCGATGAATAAATTGTCGCCATTTTATATTTTAATTTTGCACATGTGGATTGTTTGTTTTTGATTTTGACAACTGCACACTATAGTAGAGTCAGTTGAGAAAAAGAGCACCATGACTCAATTCACTCTGGAATTTGGAAATGGCATTCTGTACTGCTTGGCATTCATGCTGGAAGCTCTAATACAAACATTGGAGAGTGTTTGGGTATGAATTTGAGGTCAGTGTAGAGGATTCATAAAGAGTTAGGAGTCTAATGGTGATTACGAAGGTATGGCAGCTTGAAAAACTTAATGATCATTCTGATAAGAAAAGAACCCCCAAATTTGTTGGTGAGAGCTTCAGATTCAACACAGAGACCTATTTCAATTGCCTTAATGAGGTAGTCCTACCCTGGGTCAAGTGGGTGGCTATTGGAATACCCTATGTCTGGCAACAGGACTCTGCAGCATGCCACACATGCAGGAGGAACCTGTAAGGGCTGTCAGACAATTTCTGCAACCACATCACCTCTTACATCTGGCCACCTAACTCCCCAGACTGCAACCCCATTGCTTATTATGTATGGGGGTGCAGTTGAGTGAGAGACCAAAAAAACTCCTGGTAAAACCAAAGATGAACTGAAGGCAAGGATGATGGCAGCAGTTAACAACTTAGACAAGGAGAGCATCCAGAAGAGTCACAGGAGATTCTGAAGTCGTCTGGAGGCTGTGGTTGAAGCCAATATTGATTTTACTGAATAAATTTAATCTGTAGTATTTTTGAATTTTGGTAAATATATCTGTTTGAATGAGATCTCAGTGTTATTTTCATTATTGTGTAATTTAGAAGACAATTTATCCATCGCGTGTGTGTGTATGTGAGTGTGTGTATCTCACACACACAACCATTATTATGTACCCCTTTCAGACTTTTAGATGAAGCTATAAATAGTCTATTCCTCTAAGCCAATTTTTTGTACTTGACCAATTAACTTAATGCAATAAACCAAGTATCCATTTTTAATAAAATATGGTACAAAACTGCTCTCTCTGTTTAGGTACAAAGAGAAAGTTGTTCATAGATATAGCTTCTTTTTTCCCCCTTTTTAATTTGGACCTTAAGAACGCTGCAGCACTGTTTTGGGAAATCACTGCCTCTAATTAATTCATTAAGTTCATCCTGAGAGAATGCTTGTGAATCATTGCTTGAACATATTGGGATAAATTCTTCATCTTCATCATTTTCTTACTGTGAGTGAATTTCCACAAGAGGGGAGGGGTTGGTAGATCAAATCCATGGGATACTGATGGAAGATTACGATAAAAGATTTTAATTTTTTTTTTTTTTTTTTTTTTTTTTGAGTTTTGCAGGAATAAAAATTAAGATGAACTTTTTTTTTTGGTTCTTTCCATATTATTGGAATTCCAAAAGTAAAAGCAGTTCTTTCACCTTCTCTTCATTGCTTCAGTTCCTCAACACAAATAAAGCAAACACAGTGACAGGGTATAGGTTTTGGTACTGGTCTCCAAAGTTTTATTCCAAAGTAAATGTAATATGCGTTACCAATAAAAAGTCCAATAAAAAGTCCATTTTCACACTACAAAACTTCTCACAAAGAAAAAAAAAAAAAAAAGAAAAAAAGCCAGATTTGTTCACACAGCCTCTAGATGCCATAACATGATCATTAACAATGCAATGTTATTCTAATTTATCAGTATAAAAAAGAAAAAAAAATCAATTAATATTACTATCTCTTTAAATGATATACAAATATTGTATGTGACACTAGACATTGTATTGGACAATGAAATATTAAATGTGTAACTGCTAAACATACTGCTTCCTTATGGTGTGACTCATCACTGTATTGTTTTCCAGTTATATTCTAGCTAATATAACTGTTGCTTCAAATACTGATTTAATATTAGGATGTACTGGATTCAAACTTATACTGTAATTCAAATAAAATATCCATATGTATTGTAGTGAAAACTAAAGTATTTTACAAAATGAAAAAACAAATACATGAAGGAAAATCTTTTTTTTTTAAACTAGTAACAACAAAAAAAGTCATCTGAATATATTAGATATTGTATGAAATATCCTGCACATTAATAGTGCAAATATTTCTACAAATTCTTTCATATGTTTTCTAAAAGTTAGAAAAAATTGAAAGAGCTTAATGGTGTAAGACACAAAGTATTTGAAATTAAAAATGCAAGTGTAATTATGACTACCACCTGATAAAAAAAATACTTTAAACTAATTCCTTAATAGCACCTACACATTCCATTATTATACAACAGCAGCAAAACTATAGTCAACCAAAGCATCATGTGAACTTGAGACAAACAATAGGCATATCAGTCTTTAATTGTATCTATGGAAGCACAAAACTACTTCTTTCAAATTTTTTTTATTTGTATACTCAAGAAGTTCACACTTCCTGGATTTTGAAGCAAGCAAGCTTTATATGATATCAAATTTTGTTCTGTCAATTGAAAATCTTTTTTCAATCTTCATCAGTTATATAATACATAAAAAAAATAAAAAGAATAACCTATTTTCCCTTCCAGCAAAATAAAAATAAAGGGATTATTAATACATTAACTGGATTAATGCATTTTAGATAAACATAATTATACTGCCACTAAAGTAACCAATTGATTTTAAAAGATTTTCCAAAAATATGGTGTTGAAATCTGTACTAAGTCTGATAAGATATGCTACCTCTTCCAATTTATTATCTAACAGCATTCCCTTTCAATTATCTAGACCCACCCTCGTAAAAAAAAAAAAAAAAAAAAAAAAAAAAGTAATGTATGCCCTTTCACTCCAGATATATGAATTAGACACAATAAAGGTAATCCTTATAAGGATCGCCTTGGACACAATCCTTAAAATTAAATTTATTAAAGTTTTATTTTCCACATTACCTATTTTTTTTAAATGAATTTTGCTACATTTTATAAGTATTTTAACAACTTCTTGACCAAATCTTTTCAAATCCTCCCGACTTATCATTTTGTGAGTCAATATCCATATTGGTGGCAATATGAATTATCAGAGTTTATACACAACATGATAGTGGGTGCCAGATCCATGACAGATTCCATTTCTGAAATTGTGGGGAAACTTGATATTTCTCAATCTATAATGCAATGTGTGTGTCTGATGGAAAGCATTATTGCTCATCAAGACAGTGCAGTGAACAACCATAGGTCTCTGATGTGTGACCAGCAGCATCTTGCTAGAACTATCATATCCATGTTCAGTGCAAGAGTTACTAGATACTTATCCAATAGGTCAGCTCTTTAGCTTCCCTGGGATATAGGGACAGAAGACCCACTAAGATGCTCCTTTTAAAAATCACAAGAGCACAGTTCCTCATCATACAAGCATCCCAGGTTCCATTTTTTCTGACTCATGGTAGGGTTCAATTATGGTACAGACCCCATGCACTCCCATTGTCAACAAGGCACTGTGTAGGCTGGTGGTCATTTCATAATAGTGTGTGTGTGTGGGGGGGGGTCACATGGCATGGGGTGCATCTGATGTTCCACCTGGACACATTACTGATAGCTGACTGCTTTTTATTGATTCTGTGATTCAATGCCCCTCAACAACATGTTATCCCAGAAGGGTAATCCATCAGGTCATCCATCAGGTCATCAAAATTGGTTCAAGGAGAATTCTGGAGACTCTTGAGAAATGGCATGGCCACTACATTCACTCAACATGTAACCAATCTATCATTCATTCGATATGGTATAAAAAGATCAATTTGCAAACAAGATTCTACACCTACAAATATAAGGTATAGACAGCAATCGAGACAGTATAACACAAAATCTTAGTAGAGATCTGCCAAACACTTATAGAATCAATGTTATATCAAGTTGATACCCTTCGCTGA